>PVLD010007679.1:42728-89654 GCA_004027595.1 Dinomys branickii | reverse complement strand
CGAAGAGCGGAGGAGCAGAGGGAGGAGGAGAGGGGTGGGAGGAGAGACAGAGTTCTGGAAGTGACTTGGAGTTGGGAAGGCTCTGTACAGGGACTCTCGCCTCTGTGGGAGATGAAACAAAGGGACTCCAGGAGAAACAGCCCAACAGGGCCGAGCTACAGGAGACCAAGGGCTTTGTGATGTTACACACAAGTTACAAAAGACAGAGATGCTGAGGGCTGGGAACCAAAGCAGGTAAGCAGTGGTGGTCCCCAGACACAGCCCCATGGACAGGCGATACGGCTGAGCATTAGGAGTCCCTGGGACAGGCACGTGGGGGGGAGGAGCCCTGGTAGCCACAGAGGTCCGAGGACAGAGAGGGTCCTCCAGCGAGCCCATCAGCCCGTGCTGGCGAGGGAAGTGCCGGAGGAAGGCAGGAGCCGAGCCTGGTGTGCACAGGGGCCTGTGAGTAGCACCCCCAAGTCAGACCAGAGCTCAAACCAACCAGACTCAGGGCACTTTGCACAGGGCACGGAGGGCCCTCCCAGGAGAGGAATAGCTCTCTGTGGAGCATGCCTTGGTTCTGCACAGATTGTAAACACAAGACTCAGAAAGGCAAATCTGTTTCCAAGCCCTCACTGCACTCCAGAACGAAGCTCCATGATGGTTTTCAGCAGGGAGAAATACCCGTTGCCCAGCACAACACACTTTCCCGCGGCTGGGGTTCTGGGCAGGAAGATGAAGCCTACACGGAGGAGGAAAACCTACCAACTGAGAACTGCCCTGAAAACTGCTGTTAGTGCTGGAAGCACAAAGCACTGGAGGATCATTTTGTGGAAACAGAGCCAAGTGTCAAGAAGAGGCAAGGCTTTTAAACATTCATACACCCAACCTTAGAACTTCAAAGTTCGGGAAGCAAAGGCTGATGGGGCAGCCAGGAGCCACAGAGAAATCCCAGTCACGGCTGGAGATTTACATAACTGCCCGTTTCCATTCTATGTGGGGCAAGTAGCGAGGAATTCAGTGAAGGGGTGGGGAACCAGGACAAGGTGCCGACCTTCCCCCACGGCCCTGGGCAGAGCAGAGCACCTCGTTGTCAGACAGTAGGGCGTGCCGTCTGGGTCTCTGCACGCATCCGGGTACAGGTTGAGTCTCAGTACATCTAAGAGGACTAAGGTTATATAGAGCATGTGTTCTTATCACAGTGGAATTAAATAAAGAGCAAGATAAAGGTAGATAATAGAAACAGGGAGACAGATCCCATGTGTTTAGAGGGTCTCTTGCAAAAGGGAAGGGGACCGAGATAGGGACGGAGGGGCCGGGGGAGGGAAAGGGGAGGACAAACAACGGAGATGTGTTCTGCACATGCGCCAACTCTGCGAGGACTGTAACCACTGTGCTCTGCAAACATGGACTAATTCAAGTAAAAGCTGAAAAACACAGAGTTCAACTAGAAATGAGTTAAACAAAGATCTTTAGAAAATCTCTCTGTATATGGGAAAGAACATTTCTATGTAAATCATGGGTCATAGAATGAATGAAGAGAACTTATCCTGAACTGAGTATGAGCTGTGACAACGCATGGGAAGAAAACACGAGAAATTGTAAACTGCACCTGCGTGTGCATGAGATCGTCAAGGGTGGGGCTGAGGGGGCGCTGGTAGCTCTTAAAGAAAATGCTAAGAAAAAAGATCAAATCAATGAATTCCACCCTAATAAATCCAAAAAAGTAAACAGAACAAAGAAAGTAAAGAGCAGAGTGAAATCGCCCACAGAGAAGAGAACAGAAAAACTTTGACGAGTCTCTCACTGTACTGATCGAGAGACGAACAGTGAAATCACTGCCACGGGGAGGAAAGAGGACATAACTACAGAGGTGGATAGTGTGGGCACCTCTGCCTATGTCCCCAGCACCCTGGGTGGGATGGGTAGAGTCCTTGGAAAACACCATGTGCCACATCTCACTCATGAAAAAATGGGTAACATTTTTTCAGGCCCTGTTTCTACAAAATCATCCTTCAATGCCTTGTCCTTCCAGTACTAACATTGGCAGTTTTCAGGGCAGTTCTCAGTTGGTAGGTTTTCCTCCTCCATGTAGGCCTCATCTTCCTGCCTAGAACCCCAGCCGCGGGAAAGTGTGTTGTGTTGGGTAATGGATATTTCTCCATGCTGAAAACCATCATAGGGCTTTGTTCTGGAGTGCAGTGAGGGCTTGGAAACAGATTTGCCTTTCTGAGTCTTGTGTTTAGAATCTGTGCAGAACCAAGGCATGCTTCACAGAGAGCTCCTGGTAGCTGTGGAAAAAACTGAGTCTAAATTTTAATCTTCTTTTTTTTGGTACCGGAATCAAACTCGGGACCTCACACATGCCAGGCAGGTGCTTGTGCTGCTGAGGTACATCCCCAGCCCTGAATCTAAATTTTAAAAACGTGCACACCTTTGCTATGAAGGACACCCCAGGCCCACATGATGTCATGGGGCATTACCCAGTCCTCTCTTTCAAGGCAGAAATAATGTCAGTCTGCACCTCCCTTCCAGAAAATCAAATGAATAAGCACAACCCTCTCTGTTCCACAAGACCAGTACCGCTCTGTCTCATCTAATGAAAAAGACGGCATAGCAAGCAAGTCTCACAGACCCATGTCCCTCATGTAAGAAAAATAAACTTAAAAGTGGACAATTTGGGGGATGAAATAGTTACCTCTGAGTAGAAAATTACTGGCAGTTAAAATTGTCTAACACTTGACAAAGTCATGTATTTATAGGGTCTCTAAGCAAATGGGACCTTGGGGAGGAGTAAATTAGGAAGAAAGCCTTTGTTAAGAAAGAAACTGTAGGCATCACAGCTAAGGCGAAGTGGGAACGTAACATTCAGGAGGTCGCTAAAACAGGAATGTCTGCTTCACAGGAAGCCCGATGGCAAAGGACAGACAACATTATGAAGAAATCCACACTCAGATTGGAGGGGCAATGGGGAACTCACAGGCACCCTCTGGGAAGAATCCCAGTACTAAGCTGATAAGGAAGAGGAGGAGGGACCTGCGTGTCAGGCTCTAATCAGCTTTCTGGGTCCACCAGGTGTGCAGTCCACCTGACACGTGATCTTGCAAGACTGAACTAAAGCTTCACTTCCACCTGGGCCTGACAATTGAACACACTCCTCACATTCATGCACACAAAGCAAGAGTTCTACATACAGATCCAGCAGGTGAGTTACAACAGTGTAGGAAAGGATGCTGTATCTTAAATGTTAAGGGTATGTTAAGGGTAAGAAAGCATCTTATGAGTCATCAGTATAACTCCCCATATTACCCAACTACAAAAGTAAAGTCATATGGTCCCCTTGATAGAGGCAGAACAATCATTTTTCCAGACCCCACACCTTTCCCCGGTGAGATGTCTGAGCCTGCTGCGTGGAACCTCACCCAAGGGTGAGTGGCAGATGCTCCCCTGGAACGAGAGCAGCAGAGGAGTTCTGTCCTTATTACTTTGACTGAACATTGCATTGCAGGATGCAACCAGTGCACTGAGACAAGAAAGGAAGCCCAGTGCCTCCTCTGTTCATAGGAAGTGTACTGAGTGCTTGATCCAGTAGACAGAAAGTCTGTGGAGCCTACGAAGAGCTACGAGTGGGTGAACTATTGCATGAGCTTCCACAGTTTGCAGAGCAAACACCACTGCACATGCAGGGGATGCAGGTGTGGAAAATTGGCTGACAAGGATGTGAGTCGTCCAGTGACTGAGAACCTGGCCAGCATGCAGGTCTTGCAGGTCTGTTGCTGAAAGTCAGCCTCTCCTACCAGGAAGGGCACTATTTGTCCATACAGAGACCTGGCTATGAATAGCTGTTGCCCCTATGGAGTGGCCCAATGTCGGAACTGCCCAGTGTCCACCAGCTGGGGAAGGGACAGCAGATCTCAGGACACTCACATGGTGGGATACGGTCAGCTATGTGTGTGTTTCACCTCTGTGAGCCCCAAAACAGTGGTACTGAGTAAAGCTTCTGAGGTGAAGGAGAACACTTACACCAGATTCCAGTGAATGCCAGCTGAACAAAGCAGTGGAGAGTGGGCAGATGTGAGGGGCAGAAAGGGCCCCATTAGCCCCACAGACTGCTGTGTAAGGGCTTTCAGTTGCTGTGGATGTGTGTTTTCCCCATCACAGTGATGGTGTCTGGCCTCACACGTGTGCTGGAAGTTAGCAAGGTGCACACTTTAAACACAAACAGGCTTCTAAATGCCAGTGTGGCCCCAACAAAGTTAGTTCACAATTTGAAAATAAGGCTGAGGGAGGTAGCATCTGAGTAAAGACCATGTGTAATCTTGGAATTCCACCTTTACAGTCTGGCCCTCACCAATGTTAAGGTTGAAATGGCTACATTTGAGATTGGTAAACCCTGCTGTCAGCAGACGGCTCCCTATGTACACTGGGCTGGTTTTCAAGGTCTGACTGCACAGTGGTGAAGCACAGATGGCAGGAACTGTGCTCAGAGTCAGCTGGGTCTACAGCATGAGGTTCTCTCCCAGTGCAGTGAGGATGCCCATGGCAGGGTGGGTGCTGGGTGCTGAGTGTGCCTAGTGGTACTCAACAGTGCACTTTGTCCAACGCTGAGTTTCTTGGGGTATAACCTTGCGATAAGTCAGCGAGCAAATGCGTACATAGATAACTCATTCTTTTGGGAGAACGAAGTGTCTAGGTAATTAGACCCCAGGACTGATTCCATCAGTTTTATTTTTTGTGAGGGAGGGTTTTGTTATGTAGTGTTTCAGTGTAGTTGGCCTGGAACTCACAGGGATCCTCCTGCCTAGCCTCCCAAATGCTGGGATTACAGGCGTGTGCCTGGCTCTGACTCCACTTTGATCACAGCAACACAACACCTCCATGCCCAGCCACACACCCTAGGGAGGAGACACTGGAGCCAGCTGAGGTGTTCTGGTAACCCACTTAGAGATCACTAAGTCACAATCCGACCCCGCGAACACCGGTCTCCACAAAGCAGGAGAGAGTGGGCAGATGTGAGGGGCAGAAAGGGCCCCATTAGCCCCCTTACCCCCGTGCTGTCTCCTCCCAGACATTCAGGTTCCGGGTCTGCCCTAGGCACTGGAGCTCCTGCCCCCAACCACGGGTCAGGGCTGAGTTAGGGACACTCAGCCACACACAGCTGCACTTGGCCAGGTGTGCCCAAGCCTGGTTTCTCCTGTTGTTCCCCAGAAATATGGGGTGATGAGGCTGGACACGGTGTTCTCACTGCATGGGGCTCAGCAGTGATCGAGGGTGACTGGAGCCAGAGGCAGGGGTGCTGGGGCTTTGGGCGAGTACCAGACTTTTCACGGGGGGAATGCGTACCCCTGGATACTGGCAGCTGCAGGGGTCCTGGAGCCAGCCCTGTGGGTACCAAGGTGAAAGGAAAAGTGGAGGGTGGAGAAGGCCAGGGAGAGGCTTGCAACTGGGGTTTGCCCAGTCCCTGGGGGTCCCCAGGGTCTGCACACAAGGAGCCCAGAGCCCCACATGCTTCCGTGTGCAGAGGGAGGGCACCGGGACCATGTGCTCAGCTCCAAGTGCAGATGGAGCAACTCCCAGCATCCCTGAGTACCTCGTAGGGCTGTCCCTGTGGCCAGGGCCCTTCAGGGAATGTGCTGGGGGGCTGCCTGTGGGGCAGGGTTCCGGGAACAGAAAGTTATACTGTTTGGGGGTCCAGGGGTGATTCCAGTTTAAAATTAAACCACTGGGAATTCTCCCAGAAAGATTGGGTTCTACTGGGAGCATGAAGTTTCCATGGCAACCCTTGCCCTAGGATAGGGGGCCACGACCTGGCTCCTGTCCATCTTTGGTGCTCAGGGCCTGGGTGACCTCAGCAGGCTCTTGGGTGGGTAGAGCTGCTGGGCCTGAACCTGGGTGTTTCCAGGTTCTGGAGGAGGTGGCTCGAGAGCAGTGTTGGGAGAGAGAAGGGTTCCCTGAGCAGCGATGCCCCTGTGAGTTCACACGTGCTGTCCCCAAAGCCCACTGGTACAAGGCTGGTCCAGAGGTGAGGGTTGTGGGCTTTCTCTCTGGGAACAGGATTGCTAGGAGTAGACACAGTCACCACCTGCCCCAGCCTTGCACACATCTGTGCCGGTCTGCATCCCTAAACAGCACCCATGATCCGTCCTCACCACCACCTTTGAGGCCTCATTGGCTCCTGTCCTGGGCTGGATGCTGGGGCTCTGGGCTGAATCAGCAATCTTGTCTGCAGCTGACCCTGGGGTTCTCATGCTGTTCTGCTTTTCTCCAGGATGGTTAGAGAAAAAAATAAATTGTGTCACTTGAAAGGATTCAGATTTTACCTGTTTCAGAAGTTAAATACAAAAACCCTTAGGGAGCACAGGAGGTTGAGGAGCCATCAGCTAAGCAGGGGGACACAGATCCAGTTACACATTTGACTGGGGGAAGGCTCTGAAGCCCTTGAAGAGGCTGCAATGGTTAGCAGGAGACAGTGCCGGGACCTTCCTGGGAGCCCAGAGGGAGTGGGGAGTGATGACCCACATGGCCGAGGATGGGTAGCCCCACTCAGAGGAGACCATGCAGGTGAGGAGCCAGGAGCTCCAGGTGTGTGGCTGTCAGTCTGTAACTGACATCTGAATGTCCAGACAATAGGCTCCGGTCTAATGGCTGGCATTGGTGGCCTTGTGGGCAGGCACCAGGGTGGTGAAGCTTGAGGGACATGTACTTATCCTCTCTCGACACAGCCAGAGCCCTGATGGTGTCCATGCTGGGGTCAGAGTCCACGCTGTCTCCTAGGCTCAGATTGGTTCAGAGCTCAAAAAACTTGAATTTTCTTTGTTTTTGTTTTAGTCCACTTTGAGAGTTTTCCTTCAGCTGGGCCAGCAAACAGAACTTAAGGGTCTCATCCTCAGCTGTGAGCCCTTGTGATGCAGGTGCAGTGGGCCTCCTGCCTGTGCCCCTCAAGCCTACCTGTCTAATGCTCACTCCCAAGGTGAAGGTGTGTGAATGTGGCTGATTTGGGCCTGGGGGTGGGGCACACACGGTTGGGCTTTGTGGCCTTGCCATGGAGACTCCAGGGGGCCCTCAGCACTTCCCATGGAGGATACAGGAGAGGGCAGTGTCTGAAGGCCTGGAGAAGGCCCTCCCCAGGCTGGGGAGACACCAGGCCCTCAATCTGGGACTTGCAGCCCGGAGACCATGAGAAGAGAGGTCTGCTACGCAGAGCCCACAGTCTATGCTGGTTGTTGACAGCACTCCACAGGGACCCACGCTGCAAGCCTCCTTGTCTAACCCTCCCTCAGCCTGCACTCCAGGCTGTCATTCAGGGAAGGAAAATCCTTGGACCACAGACTTCAGGCTCCGCTCAGACCCTAGCCATTATGGCCTAGTGGTCAGCCCCTCCCCACATAGATGTGGACCTTAACTCTGATGAGGGTCTTGGGCCTGAGACTCCCTAACCCTGAGTGTTCACCAGAGTGTCCTCCTGGCTTTTCAGTGAATTTGTAAAAAATCTTAGGTGTGATTCTGTCACCACCTAGTTAGGTAGTCGCACAGCACCGTGACCACAGCTAGAACCCAGTTTGTTCAGTATAAAACAAGAAGACTCTTCTCATCATTGCCTTACTCTGCAATATATGGTTTAGACCACGATGGTAAACTCTAGCTGGCCTGAGCTCTGCAGGCCGCTGCGCTCCGCGCTGCCCACAGGGGTTTGGGGCAGGTGGGGAAGACTCCATGGGTTCTCACCTGCCCCACAGTGCTTCCAGGTGGGTTCTGAGCCCCCAGTGTTCCCCGGACCAGGGCCTTGGCAGCCTCGCTGAGCCCTTGTGGATGCTGACCACAGGGATAAGATGGACAGGCTCCCTGCCAGGGCCATGTAGAGTAGAGGACCACACGTGCCAGGAAGCAGAGCCGCCTCGCCGTGCTGGAAGACTGCACGTGGGACAGGGGTCGTGGGAACCTTCACAGAGACAGCTTGCGGAGACACTGTCAGGCATGCTTGTCCTAGACCTGGCGAAGCGGGGAGGGGAGGGTCCAGCTGCTGACTCAGCAGCATTTCTGGGTGCCCAAGGCTTCCTGGCTTTTTCAGGGCATCTGCTGTGGACAGTACACTTGTGTCATTGGGCTGCTGTAAACTGTACCCACTTCTCAGCACTCTGATGAGCCCAGGTCTGTCCAGCTTGCTGTGGGCACTCAGAGCCTGTGCCAGGAACTAAGGAGGGTGACGAGGACAGGATGGCCCAAGGACGTGCACCAACAGCTGTTAGGGGGCACGGAGATGTGATAGACTGCTCCCGAGGTGGCCACTGTGATAAGTGACCACATCCACCTCCCATGAAGCAAACAGCTGTGTTTTGTATCTGACCCTGTGGCACAAGTCCTGCTTCCCTGGGTGGATGCAGAGGTCATCTCAAGGGGCCACTCAAGTGCAACCCCTGAGGACTTGCATTTGTGAGGCTGTGCAGATTCCTGGGCCCTGGGCCCTGTGTCTACCATCACTGTGCAGCACAGCATCTAGGCTCTGCCCAGGCACTGAATGCAGCATACACAGGCAGTGTGTGGTGACTGAGGCCTCTCAGAGCAGCCACTATCCTACTTGCTCCTCTCCTGGCTACGCCTCCCCTCCCCAGAGTCCTCTACCCTGGTCTAGGGGAGCATGGATGTCTTCCATTCATCCAGCTCTCACAGCCAGGCCATGGAGCTCCTGACTACTTCACTGTCCTAGAGGACCTGGCTTGCTGCCAGGCCCATAGCAGCACCTGAGGGGGACCCACACTCCTTCCTCCTACCAGTTCTGTGGGCTCAGGGAACTGGGGTAAGACGATGCCAAAACCAGACGCCAGCACATGCAGCTGCCTGTGGCCTTTCTTCTGTGGCTCCAGCAAACACCAGCAGGTTCTGTGCTCCTTGGGCATGACTCAGTGATGGCCAGGCTGGGGGAGCATGTTGAAGCGGCAGACATCGTGGGTGCAGACAGATGTCTCAGCTCAGGCCGCATAACAAACTTCAGGCTGCATAACAAACTTTAGGCAGGTGGCATGGACGTCAGGTACTAAGAGCTCCGGGTTCAGTGGTTGTGAGTCTGAGGTCCAGGCCAGCAGAGGGGCTTCAGATGAGGGCTCTTCCCACCCTCCTTGGTGCCCCAGGGCAGGGACATGGTCAGCTTTTGCCAACGTGTGTGTGTGTGTGCGTGCCCACTTCCCTGCATCTTTGGGAAAAACCACGTGTTTACAACCCAAGCAAGAGGCTTCAGTCAGCAAGGCTGGAACACAGCCCCGAGTGGAGGCTGCAGGCTCTCAACTCAGCCATTTGTTTTCTCATGCGCTGAACTCTTGTCTACATAGCCCTAATAGCATTGATGAACCATCAATATTAAGACACAAAGTCACTGTCTTCTAATCATCTGACACCAGATATTAAGTCTCATTATGGAATTGGTTGGAATTTATGACTGCAGTGTGCTGCCTTAGGCTCCCTCGGAGGGGCGCCTCCCAGGAAACCCAAGCTCTTGGGATGCCGAGGCACTCTCCTTGCTCCCTTTGGGGAGACTGTGCCAGATGCCAGCAGGCCCAGCCTGACCTGCATAGGGCCTGACCACCTGGCCAGGGCCTCTCAGACACAGGGGTTGTCCAGAAGTTCTTGGAGCAGTTTTCTTTCTGCACTGTGTCGCCTTCTGCCTGGGGAGAGCTCCTACCGCCTACCTTTCCACAGCCAGGACTTTGTCCTGTGGGCATGCAACTGTGGCCAGCCCTGGCAGCTGCCCTGTGTCTGGGTGCCTTTTCCTCTGTGTGGAGTCCAGAAGCTCCAAGGCAGAGGCAGGCAGGGGTGGAAGGCTGCTAGGGGGTGCTGTTGCTGGGTTCTAGGGACCCAAAACCTCTCCCGGTTCCAAGGAGCGGGGTGCAGGGGAGCCTCCCCAGAACCAAAGCTCAGCCAGAGTGGGCGACACTTTAAGCCACTTGCAGAGGTATGAAGGGAGCTGTGTGTCCCCCACAACCTCCCTGCCCAACCCTGTGATGAAGGCAAAGCAGGCTCTGGGGCCCTGGGTACCGGGACCTTGCTGGGTCTCCAAGGATTGATCCTTGGGCTCTGGGGTGCCCTTGCCCAGGACTGGGGTGCCCTTGGCTCTGCTGTCTGGCCCAAGCTCTGGCAAACATGATGGAGGTGCCCTCAGTGAGTGAATTTCATGTTTGTCATGGCTGTGATGGAGCCGCTGCTTCAGTGGATCAGGCACAGCCCATGGGTGGATGTGCAGTCAGCACAGGCCTAGTCCAAGTCCAGCATCCTCCCTGGTTATCAGGACAGGCACTGCAGAGGAATGCTGACTTTCATTTTGCTCCCTAACACAGAGGTCCCTGGGTTCACACACTTAATTCATCACACAGTGCTGGGGAAGGTGGCCACAGCTGTGTTTGTCACTCACTATGGAGTTCGTGAACACAAACAAATTTTGCCAAACGCTTCTGTTTTCAAACTGAATTGTTCATGAACTGGGGTATTACTTGTTAGGTCCCTCACATTGTATCCTCCCCAGTTTGAAGAGAAAAACTCCACAGACAACCAGTCTGTTCAAACAGAAAGCCCCTCACTCAGCTCAAGAGACTAAAGTAAATCTTTATCAGGATGGTTCCCAGGCCTGGTTCTCAGACTTACAGGAAACCATGTAAGACTACAGAATGCCACACTGTAAATCAGCCACATGCCGACATCCCCCTGCACGTCCCTCCCCCAGAGGCACCAGACCCACCATTCACCCCTGAGAAACTTAAATTGCCAACTTCCTCAGTGGAATTTCCCCCTCCCACACCTAAAATAGTCTATAAAGCAGGCTCCCTTCCTTTGTTCGGGGGCAACAGCTTTCTCACCCTTGGCCAGGCTGCACCCAGCCTGAAATAAAGATATCGCTGTTTGCTTCAGTCCTGCCTGTCCTGGTGGTTGCGGTCACTCCCTAGGGTCTATCCTGACAATACTTTGCTTTTTTTTTGTAATTGAGGAGTGGCAATTCCATGTATTCCACAGTGCTCAGGAAGCTTTGAAATGGCTCTCATTGGCTCTCTTTGAAATGGAACTCATTGGTACATCACTGTTTGCTGCCATCACTGTGCTTTAGTACGGATTTCTTAAGCACATTCCTCCTGCCTGGCCAGAATTGTGACCTTGGTGATCTTGATGCCGCTTCTTCCCAGCTCACATCACACCCTGCTCCATGCTCTACTTCTGAGTCCAGCTTTGGAGCCAACAGAGTACCCATCAATAGGAACATGCATGGTGTGCACACGGCAGAGTACTACGCTGCTTCAAAAGGGAAGTCCTGCTATTTATAATATGGGAGTGAGCCTGGAGGACACTGAGCTATGTGAAATAAGCCAGGCACAGAGGGATAGACACTGCACTGTCTCACTTCCAACTGTGGTGTCTCAAGGATCCTCCCTTTCCTGAAGGGACACAGCTACCTGTGGTTTAGGCTCCGCAAGGAAGATGCGGTCTGAGGACAGTGTCCCTGGGACTATGTGTTTCCACAGCACTGTCAGGTCAGCATTTTTAAAAACCCCTGACTATTGCCTCGTGGGTGCAGAAAATTCTGCTGCGGTTTCACAAGGAGAGGGAATTTCTCCAATGTTTGCAGTAAAACTGAGCTCCCTGGAAAGTTTGGGCTGTGCATGCCCCAGGGTGTGTGAGTGACAAGTGTTTGTGCTGGGTGACATGATTTACCATCAGAGAGATGTTTCTGTGAGGGTTATGAACACAACAGTTTAAAATATCAGCTTTCTCAAAACAGCAGCTGCCAAACCATATTATCTTGTGCTATCAAAATATTACTTTTTAAAATGTAGAGTTTTCTTTTTTCTTTTTATAGTTTCTGACAATGCTCTTCCTTTTCCATCTCCCAAGGCCATGCAGTATTAAGTAGATCCATTCCCATAAAACAAAGTGTTATTTATGATAGCCCTGGTGGATAATCAGCCACCGAAGCAGACATAGTCTTAGGCAAGTTATTGAATAACATATTATAATTTCCATGTCAGACTCATGAGATGTGATTTTTCCATTTTGGTTATTGTATTTTCAACTCAGACTTCTATTTGTTTGCTTTTTATTAGTTTCCCCTCCTTATGCACAATCTTTACTTTGGAACATATCGCTTTCCTTGCTGCATATGGTCCTTAGGTGCACTGAGCATCTTAGCTCAGCTGGAATCCTCATTCAGGGACCCAAGGTCTGGACTTTCTCATAGGAAGCTGCTGTTAACTGCTGCCCCTCACCCTAAACTCATCCTCACCCTCACCTTCACCCTCTGACCCTCATCCACACCCCAACCTTCACCCTAACCCTCACTCTCACCCTGAACCTGTAACCACCTGGCACTCACCCTCACCTTGAACCTCTAACCCTGTAACTCTAACCCTCACTTTAACCCTCTAAACCTAACTCTAACCCTCACCCTGACTCTGACTTTAGCCTAAATCTCTAACCCTCAGTTCCTACCCTCACCCTAACCCCAACTCTAACTCTTTAACCCTCTAACCCTAACCCCAACCTTCACCTTAACTCACCTTAACTCTAACCCTAACATTTTTCTGTGTGTGCACGCTTGTGCACCTCATGGTTTCTGTGTGTGGAGAACTGGGCACTTTAGATAATATAATTCGAGAAGCCTGGAAATCAGGTGCTGCCTCTGATTTGCTGCTGCTGCTGCATGTGTTCCGGGTTTTCCTGGGCTCAGGCTGTGCAATCTGGAACTTCACCAAATTTGCTTGTTAGCTCAGAGGTCAGCAAATGACAGCTGGCGACTGCCTGATGTCTTGAGCTAACACAACTCACGATAGTAGTGAGGCTGTGGCCTTGGTCTCTGTACCCAGCGATGGTCGCTACCTCAGCTTGGGTATGCTTACTCTCAAGCAGCCCCCAAGGTCAGCCAGAGGTGAGAACTTGGGCACTTTTTTCCTTGGGAAGTGGCACAACCAAGCACATGTGCAGAGCTCTCCAGAGTCACAGGAACACATGTTGCTTTGCACTATCCCTGGAGACATCTCTCCCTGGTGCTTTACTGCAATGGCTTCCAAACGTGGCCCCAGCTGGTGCTGCAGCCCTAGGAGGTGACAGGTTTAGTGATTGCTGCTGGCAATTTTCAGCAAATACCCTTGGCACTGGATTATTTGCCCACAGTGAGGTCAGAGTTTGGTGGGTACAAAGTCACCTGCAGAACACAGCTTTCTGGGGACTGCCAGACAGCAGACAGCAATGGTTCTTTCAGGCTGGGAGCGCTGAGCCCCAACCTTGGGCTCCAGGCTGCTGGTTTTCAGGATTCTGTGGCGCTTGGGAGGTGATGAAAGTTTTTGGTTAATTTCCACAGCCCTGAAAATGATGATCTGGACAGCTAAGGCCAGGGGTTTTGTTTTTGATGAAGAAGTGGGTTTTTGAAGGTTCCAGTGTCACCATTCTAGAAAAGCTTCCATTGGCTCTACAAATCTACTTCTACTGGGCAGTGTAGATCTCACAAAATCAGGGAAGATAGTTTCCAAGTCCATCTTGGCGGGGTGGTCCAGGCAGAGGGAACAGTCTGACTGGAGGCAGGAAGGCAAATTGTGAGGGGCTCACCAAGGACCCGAGGCTGGACCCTTGTGAGCTCCACCCCTCCACCGCCATGTGTGCTGCCGAGACTTTTACCCAAGTGGAGCTTCAGAGTCCAGCTGGACATTGTCAAGAAGCTGGTCCACGTATGACGGGAGTCCCAGAGGGGAGGGACATAAAGACATAGAGAGAACACGTCTGAAAAATGCACTAATATGATGAAATGCTTTGTTCTACACATCCAAGGCCACAGGACACAGAGGAGGACAAACTGAAAGGAACCCACACCTATGCATCTCAATCAAACTGTGGAAAGAAAAATAATTCGTCCTCGGCCAGGGGACTCCAGCAGGATTAGCGCACACCTTATCAGAAACGCAAAAAACATGAGCAAGCAAGATCGAGTCCTTAGTGCCCAGGAGAAGGAAAAACCACCCCAGGTTACCTTACTGCGGCAGAACTACGTTTTGCAAATGAAATGAACTAATGGCATTTTCAGGTAACTCAAAACACAGAGCATGCTGCTGCAGACCTGCTTTGAAATGCACTAGAGGAGGCAAGAGGACGGCGAGGAGATGGCACTTGGCCCGGTGAAGAGCGCAGAACAAGGCAGGGCCAGCAGCTTTCTTCTTCCCTCACTGACTTAGAACCGAGGAGAACACAGCATGCACCCTGGCTGCTGTTGTGATACACAGAGAAAACACGCGAATCAAGGCAGAACAGGAGCCATGTTCAACACGGGACAGAGGGACATGAGGGGGCAAGGCAGAGCCCGAGGCTGAACTATGAAATCTGGAACTCACTGTGACAAAGTCTATAGGTAAACACCTCATCTCCTGTATTTGATCTCCTCTCCTGCTGTTTAAGAAGAATAAAACTCTTGAGGTAACACATGGAGTGCTGGGCCATTGGGTTGCTATTTTTTTTTTTTTTTTTTTTGCAGTACTGGGGATCGAACTCAGGACCCTGCGCTTGCTAGGCAAGCGCTTATTCCACTGAGCTATATCCCCAGCCCTCATTGGGTTGCTATTTAGAGAAAGGACACAGTGCACAGAGGGCCAGAGAGAGGAGAGCCATGCTGGGATGGCTCCACCCCTGCATGGGACACTGTTAATGTAAATCTAAGTGGATTCCCGTAAGCCAATGGCCCACGGTGAGCCCTAAGGCAGCCATTAATAAAATAACCCCCAATGTATAGTGAAATCTCGATCCTTCCAGGCCACCTCATGAAAGAAATCCAAATATTGCATTAGGAAATATTCCCTTCATGTGAAAGAAAACTGAAAAGAAGAACAAAGGGAAGAGAAATATCAGGCATGCAGCAAAAGAGCGTTGAAATATCAGATGTAAATCTAAGTATGTCAATAATCACCTTATGCATGAATGGATTAAGCAATATAATAAAAAGATGCTGCCAGGCTGGATTAATAAGCAAGATTTACTTTTATGCTGTCCACAGAGAGGACATATTTAGATTTAAATATACAAATAGGTTACGAGCAAGAAGATGTTTAAAAAATATACCATGCGAAGAGTCCCCTAAGGAAGCCAGGGTGGTGTACAGTACAATCCCAGACTCGGACCAAATAAAGTTAAAAAGCTATCAGGGATAGAGTTTTACAACCATAAGAGGTCACCCTATAAAGAAGATATAGCAATTAAGAGACCTAGACAAGTCTCGTAACAGGTTCCTCCAGCACAGCAAGCAAAAGTAGACCAAGTGAAAGGAAGAGAGAAAACGGAACACTGATCACAGGAGGCTTCAGTGCCCTTTCAGTAATGAGCAGGGCAACCAGGGAGAAGATGGGCAAGAAAAAGTAGTCTTGGAAAGGCACCGTGGCTGGCTGGGCCCTGAAGGTGTCTGGGGGGCATCTGCCCAACAACAGCAGACACCCTCTTCTCACCACACACGGACTGTCTTCAAGATGGACCACGCCTGAGGCCACGGGATCAGCACTGTACAGTGTCAAAAGGACTGGCATTGTGCAATGTTTGCTCTTACCATGGTGGACTGAAATTAGGACACAATAACAGAAAAGAACTTCATAAATGTCTGCAAATTAGGTAAAAGACTCCAGAGAGCCAGGGGGTCAAGCAAACATCACACAGAAAATGAGAAAATACAAAGGAGAACAAAAGGAAGTCACTTTCTATCAAAACCTATGAAGCCCAGTCAAAGAAGTGCTGGGACAGACAGTTATGGCAGGGGAAGCTTACAGTTAAAAAAAAGGAAGAAGAATCTCGATCAATAACCCAAACTTCCTCCTGAAAATACTGGGGAAAAAGAGAAGCACACCATCCCACTTTAAGCAGAAGGAGGGAAATAATGAAAATTAGAGTTGAAGGGAATGAAGTGGAGAACAGAAAGACAGTGAGTTGGTGAAACCAAAACTGCTTATTTGAAAAGATCACCAAGATTGACTAAGCTTTAGTGAATTGATGAGGGGGAGAGAGAGAGGGAGAGAGAGAAGGAGAGAGAGAGAGAGAGAGAGAGAGAGAGAGAGAGAGAGAGAGAGAGAGAGAGAGAGAGAGAGAGAGAGAGAGAGAGAGAGAGAGAGAGAGAGAGAGAGAGAGAGAGAGAGAGAGAGAGAGAGGGAGAGAGGGAGAGGGAGAGAGGGAGAGAGAGGGAAAGAGTGCTCAAATGACTGTGATCAAGAAAGATGAAAGGGACACTGTTGCTAGTGCTCCAGAAGTAAAAGCAGCACATGGAGCTCTGTGAACGCTGGGCCAGCAAGTCAGCAAGCTTTGTTAAACTGGAAAAGAATTCTAGAGGGACACAAATCTCAACTCAGGAAGAAAGAACATCTAGGCAGAGCTATAACAAGTGACAAAATTGAATTCATAACCTAAGAATTATCCACTAAGAAAAGCCTAGGCCCAAATGGCTTCACTGATGAATTGACAGCAGTTCTTCACAAAGTCCTGTGACAAACGGAGCACAAGCAGATGCTTCTCAAGGCTGGTATCACACCGATACCCAACCAGACAAAAACTTCACAAGAAACCTATTGAGCAGCATCTCTTATGCATATAGATGCAAAACCCTCAAGAAAAATGCTCACAAAAAATCCAGAAATGTATAATGAGGACCATATGACAAGACCAAGTAAGATTTGTCCTAGCAATGAAAGACTGATTTGACACCTACAACTCAACGATTGTCCAACATTGTCCAAAGAAAATCACAGAGGGAGACCCCACATTATTGCCTCCACGAGTGCAGAAAAATTACTTGATAAAGTTCAGTGCCCTGTGCAATGAAAACACTCCACAAAATAGTAGAGGCAGAGACTGTTCCCATCTGGTGATTCACATTTGCAAATAAACAGCCAAACTGGGCAGAGTGGAAAAGGATCAAGTGAGCCCATTTCAGGATGAGGAACAAGACAAAGGTTTCCACCCAACTGGTTCTGGTCAACACTGCACTGGAGTTCAGTCAGGGAAATTAGAAAATACAGTGGAACAAAGTCACCCACACTGGAAAGTTAGAAGAAAATCTCTTTCTACGCACAGAGCCATGATCTCATGTGGAGAAAATCCTACATCACCCCCCCCCCCCCGAAACATTCACACTGAGAAATGAGTTCAGCAAGACTGCAGGGTTCAAGACAATTCTTATATTTCTATACCTCTTCTATGAACAACCCCAAAATGAAATTAAGAAGGCTATTTCACTTATAATGGCAACAAAACCTAACATATATAAATAAATTTAGCAAAAGAAATTCAAATCTTACACTAAAAGAAACTACAAAGCACATTGAAAGCAAGTTTTAAAAATCCAAATAGGTGCGAAGATTGTGTGTTTCTTGGTCAGAAGCCCTAATCTTGTTATGATGGCAGAACTTCTCCATTGAGCTGAGATATTCATTGTAGTTGCTATCAAAACCCCAGCTGACTTCTTCGCAGAAATTCACTTCACAAACATCCTAACATTGACGTGGTTATTGGAATAACCTAAACTGTTTGGAGAAAGAGCCAGGTTGGAGGTTGCATACACTTCCTAACCTCAAAACGCACTTCACTGCTCCATTGGTCACTTCTGTGTGGTACTGATTGGCATTGGGCCAATCAAAGAGCAGACAGAGACCCCTGGGGTCAAGCTGAGATTTCAAAAGTCACCTCTCACATTTAGGATCCCCTTGTTTTCTGCAGCGGTGTTAACATTTCCTAACGAGGAAATGAAACGCTGTCTCAACAGATGGTGTTGAGACGAGTGGATAAATACATGCAAAGAATAAAGTTGGAAGCATAACTCATAGAAAATTGAAAATTAGCTCCAGATGGATAAGAAGTCTCAATATGAGAGCTAGAATTCTAAAACTGCTGGGAGAGAACATAGGTGTAAATTTTAAGAACAAATACATATATATATATTTAGATATCACAGCCAAAGTACAAGCAATAAAACAAAGTGAAACTTAATTGGACTTTGTCATCATTTGAAATGTTTTTTTTTTTACATTTTGTTTTTTTCCTGCAGTGCTGAGGATTAAACCCAGGCCCTTCTTGCATACCAGGCAAGAACGTTACCTCTGAGCCACACCCTGCCATGCATAATTTAAACTTTGGTGCTTTGAAAGGCACCCCCAAGTAATGAAAAGACAGACAGTGCAGTGGAAGGAAATACTGGGAATCACATGTTTGATAAGGGACTTATACCCAGAATATATAAAGAATGCATAGCAAATAAGATGCGTACAGTAATACCTTGGTTTATGAATGCTTCATTTGTGAACTTCGCACTGGGTGTGGACATCTTTCTCACATGAACATGAGCATAATCGTCTTCCCCAGGAGCAGGGAATGGATTAAACTTATCACTACAATCCATTAAAATGGGCAATGGACCTGGACAGACACTAATTCAAAGAAAACACAAAGGTCCCTACATACGTGATTAGTGTCGGGAATGCAAATCATCTAAGAGCTGCCACTTTGCAATTGCCACGATTGCTGTGAGCAAAAGGAGAAGTCAAGGGTGTGGAGAAGGTGGACCCCCTCGCCTCCACACACACACAAAGCTGGAGGAGCTGTAAAATGGTGCAGCTGCCCTGGATGAAGGTCCAGCAGCTCCTCTAAAGGCTGAGCAGTGTCAGCACGTGCCCCAGGCACCCACCCAAGAGAAGAAGGGGATGTGCGCATGAGAAATTGTGCACAGATGCTCACAGCAGCACTGCTCACAACAGCCCCCAGCAGAAATGGCCCATGCCCATTGCTGATGGTGGACCAAGAAAACATGGGGTAGCTGTAGACTGGACCATTATTTGGCAATGGAGTGGAGTTCAGATGCATGTTACACTGGGATTGAACCATGGGACCTTGACTGTAAGAGGCCAGTTTCAAAAGACTACATGCCATACAGTTCCAGGAATATGAAAGCCCAGGCTGTAAAGCTATGGTGACAGGAAGCAGGTTATTGGTTGTTCAGAGCAGGAGGCCTGGTGCCCATGGGCTGCTGTTCATGGACACGATGCATCTGTGGGAAAGGAAGCTGCCCGAGAACTGATGGCAGTGCTGGTGCCCCTCTCTGTGAATATGTTGAAATTACTGGATAGAACCATTTTAAATGGGTGGGTTTTGCGGTATTGGAGCTGTATCTCAATAAAGCTGTCATGATAGCTTGTATCTAGATGCTCCCCCAAAGCCTCATGGGAGATTTTGGGAGGTGACTGCATCACAGTTGTGTGATGCTGAGTCACAGTGTGATACTGGGTTAGCCCACTGGTAGGTTTATGGCCGGGCAACACAAGGCGAAGCCCACAGGGGAGAGGTGGGCCATGGTGGATGTGGCTGGATGTATCCCTCCTCCCCTTGGCCCTTTCTGCTTCTTCCTTGCCATCCCATGAGCTGTTTTTCCTCCACCATGCTGCACTGCCTTGGAACTAGCATCTATGGACTAAAATCTTTACAAACTATGAGCTGAAATAAGTCTTTCCTCCTCTAAGTTGTGGGTGTGGGTATTTTGTCTCAGCAACAAAAATGTAAGTAAGGCAGCTGTTGCAATTGGGAAGGGTCTTCACATTGACATGTAGTAAATAATCACTTTAGCTTTGGTGCAGTAGGGATTGAAGGGATTGAGAGCCATGTAGAAGGAATGTGGAGGTCAGGGAGGTGGGTCAGCCTGATTGGTTTTGGGGTTTCGGGCAAGAGTGGAGCTCACCCCTGGGTGTGTCCGGGTGGTCGTGGAGGGGCAGCCTTGGGATCAGTGTCTGGTCCTTCGCCCCTTTCTCTCTGGCACTGTCCCCTGTTCTGCTTCCTGGCTGACATTCACTGAGCAACTTTGCTCTGCCAACCCTTTTGCCATGATGTTTGTGCCTTGGAGCCAACTATGGACTAAACCCCTTCAAAACATGAGCCAAACCAGGCCTGGCCTACTTAGAGCTGAGGATGTCTGGTAGTATGTCTCAGGGATGGCAAGGCTCGTGCATACAGGCAACTACAACGCAGGGATTGAAGCACTGTGCATACATTTTCCCCGAGGCATTGTCTGAATTCTAAGCTGTGTGTATCTGTAGTGAGGCGGGAACAGAACAACCAGAAAGCAAGGGCTAATAAGCTAAATTCTAGGCAGCGTCAGCTTCAGAACCCGACAGCAGGCTCGACAGGGTGGCCCTTGCAAACTTCCACCCAGCCCCACACCCACCCAGGGTGAGCAGAAACCGGGAACAGACTGGCTGCACCGGAAAAAGGAATCAACCTCATCTTCCTGTGCTCCGGCTGCCTGCGAGATCACAAGCAATCCTTCTCTAGCTGCTATTTTAGGTGCTCAGCATAGCGAAAGTAAAAAGACTTTACATCATCAAAAGTCTCTCTAGATTTTATACAAAATGAATAGAATTCAATTAAAAATATGGAAGCATCCCAAAACTCTCACCTCATGGGCAAAAATCTCAGAGGAAAGGGAGATAGGTGTTTTGGAATTAGTATCTTCAGGCTTAAAATGCCTGTGGTAAATACATTTGAGAAAATGGGTGGAAATCACACCAAATTTCCCCATAGAACCAAAATCTTTAAGGAAGAACCCTAGGTAAACGTTGCTACTAAGAAACTGGAGAATGGAAACTAAAAATGCAGTGGATAGTTTAAGATCGTGTTAATTCAGGATATAATGTTAACTTGAAACAGCCATTCCAAGTATTGAGATTAAAGCACAGAGTAAAATATGACATGATATTAAGGAAAAAAAGAGTCAGAGGCATCTGGATCACAAATGACAGTCTTAGGGCAGAAAGTGCAGTGCTGGGGAAAGCCCTCAGGCTGACGGAAGAGGTGCCCCAGAGCCGGGCTTGTAGGGTTGTCGCGGTGGTGGGACTGCAGAGCAGCAGGGCCAAGGTGGCAGCCGCAGTGCTCGGAGCGATGCGATGTCACCCACAGTGTCAGTAGCACCATTTAGTCACCTGAATGGCAGTCAGGTCATCGGTAGAAATCACTGATGACTGTGGTTCTCCTGGGGTGAGACAGGGGTGCCTGCTGGGCTGCTACTCAATTTGTGAGACAGGAAAACCGAGCATGGCTTTGGCCTCCACAGTGGGTGTGGTGGATTGGTAACTGGTGGTCGACTTATAACCCCCAGCTGAACTGAGTAAGCGTGATGCTGGGTGTGGGAGGCCCATCTGGGGACTGTTTCCAGCAGCATAAGAAGCAGAACTAGAGAAGAAGAAGAAAGGCTGTTGAGAGCACAGAAAGGCTGGTGGAGCTGGTGGAAGCTGTTGGTTGCTTTGGAGGAGCTCGTTGTGCTGGCTTTCCTGATGAACTTGGCTGTTTTCATTCTCTGAGGCACTTGGGACCTCCTTGGCACTGAGAATGGCTTTGATTCACTTTGGGTAAGCTCTGGTCCTCACTTTGAGCATCACTTCCTGGCTCTGGAAGGGAAGATGATGTGCTTCTGGTCTCCAGGGGAAGCTTGCAGTGTTGGCTTCCCTAAAGGGAACTAGGCTGTCTTGATCATTGGAGGAGCTCAGGACCTCACTGTTGCTGAGGTTGGCTGTGGTACCTTTCTGGGGAGCTCTGGCTCTTTTGAGCATCACTTCCCGGCTCCAGTGAAGATCCCTCAGCCTGGTAGTGCAAATCCTTCATCCCGCTGGCACAGACTTTCTAGATTCCACCACTGACCTTTGGGCCTTCCCAGAGCAGATTCGTGAAAGAGGTCTGCATGAGATACTGTTGTGGGCTCTGGACCTCCAGTTGGACTCATGGGAGGCATTGTTATGATCCCTAGGTATTCAGCTGTACTCATGTAGGATATTTCCATGGGCTCCAGGCCCTTGGCTAGTTTCCTTGGTCTTAGTGTGTGGACAGATTTCCTGTACTCTCTCAGAGTTTTTTGGGTGACTATAATGAATAATCATATAAAATATGTGTCCTGTATTATATTGTTTCACCTTGCATGAATACCCCCAAACCAACACAGTGGGAAATCAGATGAGATACTTCAAGCAGGTGCTGGATCCAGGGCCAGTTGGCTGATGCAGAGAGTGCCCTGGTATGGAAAGTCTTCATGTGTCGCTTGTCAGGCTGTACAGCAAGCACTTTTCCTGACATCTTGCAGGCTCTGCAGACACCATCAGGGCTTTTCTGCAACAGCAGGAAGCCATGCATTCTTTTTAAAGAGGCAAGTGCTGGAGTCTGAGCACAGTGTACAGGAGTAGGTTTGAACAGCCATAGCGCTGGTGTAGTTGAGACAGGAAGTGAAATTGGTACAGCTCCCTCCTATAGTGGTTCTGTGGATCCGAGGACCAAACTTCTAGACTGGGGACAGTAATGACTGGCAGAGATGACCTCCGTTCCACAGTTCCCCTCTCATCAGTTGCACTCCCTTGCAGAATAGAGGCTGTCAGGCTAGGAAGGACCAAGTGGGCAGTCCTCAGCTGCTCCTCCCTCTGGCCTACATATTGCTGGTACCAGGAGCATTCCTAGCACTATTAACTGCATCTAATTCCAGGAGAAAACTGCAGACCTTGGAGCCATTATCTACATTTTAAAGGTGGGAGGAAAGGCTGTCACCACCACACCCCGTTCAGCTGCTCTTTGTCCTGTACAGAAGCTAGAGGGGTCATGGCTGAGCCATAAGTGGCACTGCAGCAGAACTTCGCATCAGCAGGCTCAGGGGAGCAGATGCACCCCCTCTGCCCTGGCAATGGTTCTATGGCCACCACCTCACCGTCTCCAGGTCCCTCCCTGCCAACCCAGCAGACATGTGCTTGGCATGGTGCTGCATGTTTGGTGATTGCTTTTGTCCTCATCTTCGTCGACAGGGAAGACCAGAAGCCTTCGTCTTTACACCTCTACTTTGTGTTGTGTGGACTCAGTTGATTCTCTTGCTTTCTGTCACAGTCAGTTTTACAGAGCCTTTGATCATCTGAGTGTCCCAGGAATCAGGGTCCTGGTCCACTCTGCTGGGTACATCAGGCTCACTGGACATGCAGGGAAGACGGGCATGTGCCCTGGAGCCTGGTTTGGCTGTAAAACATTATTAGGGTTGTTTTTGATTCATTGACTGACACTAATTTCAAGTAGAATTTTGTATTCATGTTCATGAATGATATTGGTAGTTTTAATAATTTTGTCTTAAAAATATGTTCACTGTACAATTCAAAGTAGAATGTTTCTTTTAGTACTTTCTATGTTATGGAATATTTTAAATGACATAGGTTAATCTGTTATTTCTTTAAAGATCAGGTGAAATTCATTTTGGGTGCACCTAAACCTGGTGGGTGTTTTGATGGTTGATCCTAAATCAGACTTCCAATATTTTTATAGTAATTGGTCTATTCAGTTTTCCACTTTTAGGCTACATAAATTTTTTAATTAATTAGGTTTATTGGTACCTTTTAGGGATACATAATGGTCACATTCATCATAGGGAATTTGTACCTGTATGTAATAGATCCTGATTTTTCGTCTTCCTCATTCCCTTCTCCCATTCTTTCCCTACTTATTTACAAAAACTTTGTTTCCATCTTTTCTCGTTTTTTTCTTTTCCCTACTTTCCTCCCCTGCTCCTCTCCCTAGTTTCCCTTTCCTGATGTGAGAATTCACCACTATACATTTCCCTCAAAGGACTACTTTCATCGTGTCCCATAAATTCCAGTATGTTGTGTCAGCATTATTTAACTGTAAAAACTTCTAACTTCTTTTTAAATTTCATCTGTGACTCTTTGGTTGCTCAGCAGGATGTTACTTAATTTAAACGTGTTTTTGAAGCTTTTGTGGTTTCGTTTGCCATCTATTTCTAATTTCATTGCACTGTGGTCTGATAATGCGCATGGGATAATTTCAATTCCTTTGCACTTACTTAGGCATGCTCTGTGAGCTAGTGTCTGGTCTGTTTTGGAGAGCACACACTGCCCAGCTGAGGAAAATGTGTGTTCTTACGTTATGGGGTAGAACACTCTGTAGACATCTACTAAGTCCATTTGTTCACAGGTTTGGTTTAGTTCTAATATTCCTTTGTTGATTTTTTTGTCTTGTTTATCTGTCTATTTGTGACTGGGGTATTGAGATGCCCCATTACAGTTGTATTATTGCCTATTTGCTGTTTTCATGTCAGTTAATATTTGTTTTATATAATTGGGTACATTGGCAGTTGGGTGTATATACTTACGATTATTATTGCCTTTCCTTGGAGTTAAATATGTAACGACCTTCTTTGTCTCTCTTGATCATTCTTGGCTTGAAATTCACTTTGTCTACAAACAGAACAGCTACAACCACAGTTTTGGTTCCTGTTACATGAAATATTGTTTTCTATCCTTTGACTTCCAGTCTATGAAGTTTCTTTTTGAGTCAAATGTATTTCTTATATGCAGCATATTGTTGGATCTTATTTCTTGATCCAATTTGCCAGTCTGTTTCTTTGGATTGGTGAATTGAGAGATTTACATTGATGGTTACAACTAATATGTATTGGCTTACCCTTGTCATATTGTTTTCCTCTTGTTGATTTCCCTCATCTGTTTAATTGCCTTGCCTGATAGATTCTTTCTATGCGTGTTCTTGGAATTATAGTGTTTATTATCTCTCTATAAAATATTCTTCAGAACATTTTGGAGAGCTATTTTGTGGTCATAAATTTCTTCAGAGGAAGATGCTTAATGGAAATATCTTATTTCTCCATTGATTTTGAAAGGTAGTTTTATAGGGTACATCAATCTGGGTTGGAAGTTGTTTTCCTTCAGGACTTGAAATACTTACTCAAAATTCTCCTTCACTTGAGGGTTTATGTTGTGAAGTCCGCCATTGGTTTTACATTATAGGGTTTTACTATATAGGTGATTTGTTTCTTTTCCTTAACAGCTTTTAATATTTTGTTCTTGTGCTGAATTTCTGGAATATTGATTATTATATGTCTTGGGGTAGATTTATTTTGGTCATGGCTAATTGGAGTTCTGTAGGCTTCACTTACTGTATGTCAAAATTTTTTTCCATGCTTGGGAAGTTTTCTGCCATTACTTTGTGAATAGTTTTTTTTTTTTTTGTCGGTTGTGCTGTCTTTTGCTTTTTCATTGACTCTGATCAATCTCATGCTGTTCTTTGCATCATCTTGTAGCTGTTAGATTGATTTGCCATGTCTTTTGCTATTTTTAAGAAATCCTTCTTTTTGTGATTGCCAACTGCAATCTTGTTTTCCAGATCTGATATTCTGTCCTCACTTTGGTTCATTCATCTGCATATACTTTCAGTGGAATTTTTCATGCCCTGGATTTCTGTTTGAACCTGTTCCATGGATTCCATTTCTTTCCTGTGTTGGGCACTCATGGTTTCAATCACTTTCCTACGATCTTCTATTTTTTTAGATCTGTGTCTACTCTAGATTCACTGAACAGGTCCTTCATTATGATCATCTCTTTTTTTACCTGAGAGATTATTTCTGATCTGATTTTCTCTATAGCCTCATTCATCTGTGTTTTTGCTTCTGTTGCTACCATTTCACAAAATTCAGGTGGGTGAGTTTTGATTTCCTCTGTCTTGTTGTCCCCTGGACTTGTCCTAGGTGGGCTGAAAGGCTGAGGTTGTATTTGCTTCTGTGTCTTGTCATTTTCTATCTTTAAAAATTTGTTTTCTGTGTTGATGTTTGTGAATTGCTTATGGTAGGTAGCTTTATCACTAGTATTAAGGCTTTCCTAGGATGTGTATTCTTCAATTGTCTTCTAGGTATAGCTGGCCCTTGATACTTGTGTCTGTCCCAGGACCCTATCTTCCCAATGTATTAGGGATGAGAAGTTTCTGTCTATTTGGCTCAGCGCCCAGTCCTTTGGTGCTGGACTATGGTGATGATTATGACCCCAAGCACAATGTTGTCATATGAGGGAGAACAACTGATTACAACAGGTGTGACACCCTGGGTAAGGTAGAACAATTAGCAATCACAGTAGCATCAAACCCTAGAAACTGGCAAACTGTATTAACTATTAATTTGGTACTTTTAACCATGTATGCAAGATCTATAATTATATAACAAAATCTAACATAAACCAGGAACTTATATGCAGTGAGTTTCCCCTCAGTAGAGTGATTTTGCCATGTGAGTATATGTGTGGGGGATTTAAGAGGGATAGGGGAAAACAGAGAGATAAATGAAGAAAAATATAGTAGAAGCAAGCTGAAGGACAAAGGATGATCGCCCAAACTTTGGAAAACCAGAGACAAGAGCAGGAAAGAAAGAGTCAAGGATAAATCAAAAGAATATTGAAGTGAACTAGAGAGACTAGAGACAATATTCATTTGCAGGAAAATGTCAAAAATCAAGAAAGATAGTTAAGAAAAGAGAGAGAGAAAAGATGAACAAAATACAGCCAACAATGAAAGTAAAAACCTAAATAAGCAAAAAAGAAAAAGACAGAAAAAGGAAAATAAAGCAAAAAATGATGAAATTCCTCTAGTGTACACAGTTCTATGGTACTGTCTAAGCCTGAACTCAAATATGTGCTGGGCAACACCTGTCTAGTCTGCAGGAGTGTAGCAGATTAACCAATGGTCACCTAGGAATACCCAGCTGAACTGAATTAGCATAGTGAAGGCCCATCTGAGGATTCTTGCCGACAGGACAAAAAGGAGAACTGGAAGGGAAGATGGTGTGCTATTGATTCTCCTAGAGAAGCTCGGCATGCTGCCTTTCCTGATATGAACCTGGCTGGTCTCATCATTGGAGGATCTGAGGCCCTGCTGTCACTGAGGTTGACTAAGTTTTGTTTGGGGCAGCTCTGGTCCTTACTTTGAGCATCATTTCCCGGCTCCAGTACGGATCCCTCAGCCTGCTGGCACAGATCTTTTATCCCACTGGAGCAGACTTTCTAGCTTCCACCACTGACCTTTGGACCTTCCCAGTGCCGATCTTTCATGCAGACTTGCATGAGACATTGGCATGGGCTCTAGGCCTCCAGTTGGGTTCTTTGGATGTCTAGTGGGTGGACAGATCTCCTATACTCTTCTACATTTGACTTTTGGGGTGAATATTATAAAATAATCCCATAAATTATACATCTTGTATTAAATCCATTCCCTTTTAAACTATGACTGGAACAAATAGGATTAGTGCTGGTTATGGGGCTGATCTTGGCCTCTGGATGTGGAGATGTGGGCCAATCTTCAGCCAGCAGCTTTCTGGATGTCCTACGGTGGCCTGCCATGTCTTCTCACCCTCTTTGTCTCTGTGTCGCTCTTAGTTGCTGTGGTGCCCTCAGACAGAGACGGCTCAAGGCTGCTCCAGTCTTGTGCACAGCTGGACCCTCCTGGCCCTTGCATAGCCTGCTCTGCTCCACTCTGCTGGTTCCTCTTTCTCCTCGCACCGCTGAGCACAGGAGAAGGAGGTGCAGTAGCTGACCACTGCCCTGCCACCGCCGTGGAGACAGTCTGGGACGCCTCACTCTTCTCTTGGTTGGGTGAGCAGGGTGGTGGTGAGGAGTGCTGGCTTTCCACTTGTCCTGCCACAGCCCACGGCTGCTTAAGTCCTGCATCCCTCTCCTTTCTGAGGCTACTTGGACCAGGGTGGGAGGAGTGGGCTACTCCATACACTGCCTTCACCACCACTGCTGTGGTCCCAACCTTGTTTTTGCTAGAGGTCCAAGTTAGCTACTATGGCACATGACAGTGAAAAGGAAAGAAAAGAAACTGGTGGGCAGAGGGAGCAGCTTTCTGGTCACTTGCCCCGTGTGTGCAGGTGAACTTGCTGCTGGGCTGCAGTGTCCTCTGTGTGGACGCGACAAAAGAGGCAAGGGGCCTTCTGTCCCAAGTCTCTCCTGTGTGGCTTGAGTTTACCCTATGACTGCAGCCCATCAGGTTTTGGGGACTTCCCAGAATGGCAGTTTCTGCTCCACACACAGGCTGAGGCCTGCTTTGGCATTTTATGAAGTCCTTTGTCTGTGTTCTGTGTGATCTACAGGTCTCTTATTTCAGACTGTTTTGGGGATCGGGATGCAGGGCCCTCCCTTTCTTCCAGTTCTCTATTCTCCGAGAAACTCAAACATAGCTCTTCCTTTCTTGGCCATACTGAGCCCCTTTTCAACTTTAACTTCTGTATTTAAGAATTTACCTTTTTCTAAATTTATGAACATGTTACCATAGAATTAAGTTTGTACATCTACCTCATAATTGTCTCAGCCTTTTCTTGTAAGTGCTTGTTCGCCACTCTTGTTCTTATTTTCTCTGTCTCTCTGAGTTTCTGTCTTCTCCTTCCCATACTTAATTTACGAAGAAATTTGAATTATGCTGTGCTGTCTGTTTGTTTTGTTTACCTTTCGTTATGTGTAGCTTTCATGTCCAGTGGCTACGTCCCTCCTGATTCCTGGGCGTGTGTCTCTGTGCTCCTGAGTGTTGGCATCACACCTCATCGCTCCTCTGCATGTCCCCTCCTGTGAGAAGGCCGCTGAGGCAGCGGCTCCTGCTTGGGCCGGAGCTGGCTCAAGACGGCCTCCTTCCCGCAGCCTCTGCTGTGCCACAGTGTCCTTCCTCATTAGCTCTTTGATCCAAGGCTTATCTGTAAGTGGATTTCTTGTATTTACAGCACTCAAGATACTTTAGTCATCTTTTCATTCTTATTTCTAATTTTATTGTTTTGTGATCAGGTAATGTGGCCAGCAAAGCTAGCACTTTGATTTGTAATTGTTTTAAGGACTGTTCTCTGCCACCAAGCACACATCTGATCTCTGCAAGTGGTTTCTGCATAGGACTGTGACTTCTTTTTGGAGAAATTTAGGTTGAAAGGATATTTGTGCACTGCACACCCATTGGGCCGGGCTTAATGAGACTCCCCATGCCTGTTTCCTGCCCTCACCGTTAAGCACAGGGCGCCAGGTGGGAAAGAGCGGGCCGCACCACAGCAGCCTTTGCAGCAAGAATCACAACTTGGCCATGTGTGAAGTGCTTTTCCGGGGTGCGGTTCTCACAGGGGCCCGGCTGGGGGACCCACTGTCAGAGGTGACAGAGAGGACAGGGTCCTCACACATTTCCCACACTCCTCTAAGCTTGCCTTATTCCTCTTTTTCTGGATTTCCACATGGCTTCTTTTTGTTTTCAGTCAAAACTCAAAGTCGCGCTCTTTCCCAGGGAAGAAGTTCCCACACTTGGTGCAGCGATCGGCGCACGTGAGGCTGCCCACTCTGCAGTTGCCCCTTACTCACTGTGTTACTTAGGCCTGCAGTTCTATCCTGTCGTCTCTGTCCCCTACATAGCTTCCATTGCTTCCATTGTTTCGCTTGGAAGTTCGCCTCTACTTCTATCCTCCTTTAAGTGGCAGTGTGTATTATTGCTTTTAATGTTAACAAGAGGGCAGGACGGGAACTTCCACTTCCTTCTGGGGCTCATCTTCATCTCTCACCCTGCTTCACTCTCCATGACCTCCTCCCTCTGGAGGCTTTTTAGACTTTTTCACTTTCCCCCCCTTTTCCTCCTCAATCTTCTACATTTAGCTGAATATCTTTAAAATCCTCTCTCTGGGCTGTTATTAGTTTCCATTCTGGTTAGCAATTGCGTTTGTATTTATTTAGCCCATGAACACACTGGCGTATGAGACACGCTGTAGCAGCCATTGTGCACACTGCCTCACGGGTAGTAGAAGTTAATTACTAGAAATCATCCAAATGTCCACCAATAGGAGACTGATTATAGGAATCACGGGGCATTCATGCAGTTGAACCCTGTGCAGCTGTTAAACATAACTTGAGAGCTTTTTGTACACTGCTGTAGAAATATCTCTCTGATGAACTTTAAGAAAAATAGCAAAGCGCAGCAATATATATATATAGTGGCTGTTTGGTTGCCAGGGTTCTCAGGTTGCACGTGGTTCTGGGTTAGCTTTGGAGAACAGAGTGGCTGTGTGTGTGTGGGAGCTGTGGAGAGGGGCCTGTGGACCCCTGCTGAGGTCTTCCCTCTGCTTCCTGTGCTGACCTTTGTCTCTGTGGGGTGTTTCCACCTGGTAAGGTGACTCTGCCCCTGCCACGTTTGGCAGTGTTTTGTTGCTGTGGCGGTGCATGCCGTGGCCTCATCCTAACTGGGTGAATTGAGGGCGTGTGGGCCACAGGGACAGAGCTCAAGGCTCAGGCAGGCGGGTGGGTGAGCACCTTTCTCGTGCAAACTCTCCCTCTGGGGACCTGGCTCCGTTTGGAGCATCGGCTGTTAGAAGACAGTCCTCCTGTCCCCTTGCCTCGTGAGCCTGGCCTGTCTGCTTCTGCCATGGGCCACGGCAGCTCAGGGCCCTCTCTGGAAGGTGAGCTGATGCAGCCACCTGGTCCCGGGCCTCTCAGCCTTCTTCAGATAGCCCCTTCTCCTCCTGGGTCTGCAGCTGCACTGTTCCAAAGCAGAGCACGGACTAGGACGGCTTAAACTCTGCCTGGCCCGATGCTGTTCCGAGGCTGGCTCTGGCTCCTGGCCCTGGTCCTGCCCTCCTGGGCGCTGCAGGTGTCACCTGACCTCTGAGTTCCAGTGCGGCCCTTGGTGCTGAGATTCACATCCGTCTCATCTGTGTTTGGGTTCCACACCCCAAACTGTGCTCCTTTCTTAGCTCCTTATGCAGGAGCCCGAGACAGCCTGGCTGGCTTTGAGTACGACTTAGATCCTCTTTGGGTAAAAGAATGCGAGCCTCACCTTCTCCCACTGCACTCTAAGGAGTCTGACCCCCAGCCCCTCCTGGCTCCTGGCCATTGCCTGATTCCAGCCCTGTGTGGCGCTGGCCTCGCTCTGTTGGCTGTGTGTCCTCACCTCTGTTCTCGAGTTCATTCTGTTCCACTTTATTTTCCTCAGAATCCTCCCCAGCTGTTCCCTACTGACCCCCCGGGACATGGGGATGGTCAGCATCTGGTCGGCTCTGCTTCCTGCCCTGGCTGTGCACTGGCTCAGAGTGGAATGTGCTGTAGGGGACAGATGGCTGCCCATCCTCAGCATGGGGCTGGTGACAGGGAGCCTCCTGGCTGTGTTGAGGCTCAGCCTCGGGAGCTGCTTGGGGCCAGATCCAGGCCCAGTTCCGACCCTTCTGGGCCACAGCCTCCTGCTGCATCCATGGCCTCCTGGACTCTGCTTGCTGCTTCCTGCTGACCCTACCTCCAGGGGCCTGGAGTGTGATGGGTGGGCAGTGCCTCTGCTTTCTTCCCAGGGTCCCCCCTTCAGGCCCCTGCCAAGCTGGTGACTTGGATGTGGGCTGAGCCCTCTTCAGCAGGGCTTGTCACTAGGCCACACGGTTGTCCCCATGTCTGAAAAAGACACGCTCTCATCACCCCTCTGGATAGATGGGGACACAGGACACAGGAGGGCCATATGGGCCGCACATTCTGTGTCTCTGGTCACTTCCCTGAGGGGCTCCAGTGGCAGCCTCGGGCCGGGGCTCTCATCTACTCTGCAAAGATGCATTTTATTACTGACCTGGAGCCCAGCACTGAGTCCCCGGGTGAGAATCTTCAGTCTTGCCAAGTTGGTCTTTTATTGTTGCTATTAAACATTTATTAAACAGTCTGAGCTGCTGAGGCAGAGTGGGGATGAACCGTCTGTGGGCCCAGGGGGCAAGGCCTGGCAGCCACAGTACAAGCCATCCCTGCACTGCACAGACAGAGGCTCCAAGGGCCAGGCTTTGGCCTGCAGGGTACACAGAGCAGGACAGCAGGGACAGGGCTGCAGGTCAGAGGAGGGAGAAGCCTATGGACAGGGGCGGTGCATGAGAGCAGAGAGGCTCCTGTGTCCCTGGGGCGGGGGTAGGGGAGAAGGCCACGGGCCCCGGAGGCTGCCACTCACCTTGGGCAGACTGAGGGAGGCAGGGCCCGGGTGAGTCACCGCGGCGAGCTGGGCCTGCTCTGGACACAGGCTGCTGCCCATGCAGGGAAGGGAGGTTTACCGAGGGAAACAGCAGGGGTAGGGTCGCAGGCCTGTGACCCCTGCAGCACCTGGGATGCTGAGGATGGAAAGTTCAGACTGCACATCTGAGTACCTGTCTCAAAATTAATAATAATAATAATAATTAAAAGGGCCGGGGTGTCATCCAGTGGGAGCGCTCTGGGTTCAGTTCCCAGTGCTGAGAGAAAAAGAAAGAAAGGAAGGAAGGAAGGAAGGAAGGTAGGAAGAAAGAAAGAAAGGAAGGAAGGAAGGAAGGAAGGAAGGAAGGAAGGAAGGAAGGAAGGAAGGAAGGAAGAAAAAGCAGAGAAAAGAAAAGAAAAACCAGAGAAGGAAACAAAGCAGGGCCCCGAGCTGTGGTGCAGGCTGTCTGGCCCTGCGCATCCCCTGCAGGAGTCCAGCCTCACCCCGCAGGCACTCCTGCATGCTCCTGCCCATGGTCCTTGGAGTGGTCCATGCCAGCCGCAGACCCCTGAGCTGGGCCCTTGGTTACCCCAGGGCAGGTGGGCCTCTCAGCCCTCCACGATCCGCTGTCTGCCTTCCCCACACCCTCCTCCTGCCAGTCCTTTCTCCGCCGCCCAGGACCTGCAGGCCAGACAGATTTGGGGCCTGGGGCTGGGTTCACTCAACCCCTGTGGCAGGGCTGGAGGAGTCCCATCAGCACCTGCATCCTACCCCAGGAAAAACTGAATCCCAAAGAGGTCACACAACTTGCCAAGGTAACAGGGCCATGAAAGGAGTCTGATGGGGGCTGTGTCCCTCCATCCCATCCCCAGGCCCCTTCCTCACACTGTTCTGGCCTCCCCCACCCCAGACTGTCCTCTGCCTGGGGCCAGGGCTGACTCTTCCATATTTGGTGCTCACCCCTGGGCATTTGTGCGGCCATCTCCTCTCCTCCAGAAAACTTTCCCCAAGCACCTCTGTTGGTGCCAGTGCTCCCAGCTTTGTCCTCAGCCAAGACACAGAAAGGCTGGTGTAACCCAGGGGTGACCGACAGCTCTGCAGTGGCAGGATGAGGGTCTGCAGGATACAGGCAGCTGTGCCCCTGTGGTGGCTGATGACCATCTGTGCACACATGACCAGCTAACCTGCATGCATGCCGTGCAGATCTGATGGAGTGAGGGTGTCCGCAGCTCAGTTTCCACATTGAGGCAGCAACTAGGGCTGCTACTAGGTCTAGTGAGGTAGAGGTGAGAACAGCCACCAGGGGGCACTGTTGACCAGTCCTCCTGGAGACTGGCCACTGTGGACACTGCCGCAGGCTGGAAATCGAGGGGAGCCCGCATCTCCTGTTGGGAGGGATTCCTTTGATGGAGGCTGCTGGAACTCCGTCTGAAGAGAGCAGGGATGGGGCATCAGCCAGGCCTTTCCAGAGGTGAGCTCGGCCCTGGGCTGCACATGGCCCTTGTGGGGCTGGCTGGCCACCTGGCTCCTGGGAGCACCGGGTCTCTTCCTGGCCTCTGGGAGCCCCAGGACCCTGTGCCACAGTCGCCCTGCTCTGTGAGGAAGGCTGCCCAGGCCTGTGGGCTGTCAGCACTGGTCCCAGGAAGGTGCCAGGCTTGTGAGAAGGGTGGCATCCAGATTGGCAGCAGTGCCTTCCTGCCCATGACACAGATGGCCCAGGCCTCTCCCCATGGTGTTGAGACATGGTCTCCTAGACCTCTCTTCCCATGCCCGCTATGTCCCCAGGGGCCAAAGGTGGTGAAGGCCTGGCATTCTTTTGTCTGTTTCCCTGGCTGAGCACACCTGGCATGCTTGGGCAGGCCTGTGCACCTCCGGACCTGAGGTTTGGGTGCCTGGGACTGTGAGGGGCTGGGGACCCCCTATGGGACTGCACCTCCTCTTCTGGCTCAGCTCCACTGCAGCCCTCTGGATCCTGATGTGATTGAACCCCAAACCTGGGGTGTCTGTCTGCTTAATGTGACCCTGAGCCTGTCTCGCTCCTGTCTGTGGGCCCCATGGGGAGTGTGTGAATAAGCAGGCTGCGTGTGTGTGCATGCACATGTGTGTATGTGTGTACATGTGGGTGTGTGTTTACTGTGTGTACATGCATGCATGCACGTGTGCATTCTCTTTCCCTGCAGCTCACAAGCTGCTTGAAGCCCACACTGACCTCAGCCCCATCCACAGTGGCAAATCCATGGAGCAGTGAACCCCGGGCCCCTCCTGGAGTCAAGCTCCCACTCCTCAGCTGTCCGCCATCTCAATTTCCTTCCTGATCAGCACTGTGTCCCTACCCTGGCCACTGCATCCCCAGCCCCCACCCTGGCCTTGCACTCCATTGCCTGCTCACTCCTGATGAAATCGTGACATCCTCCTGTTCACTGGGGACTCTGATTCCTTTCGAGCTTGCTGGTAATTAATTGCTTGTTCCACACAGTCTGACTCTCCCCTAATTGCCTGCAGGAGCGACGAGCTTCCCAGGGGACCCTGTACCTCTGGAGATCCCTCACAGGGGTCAGGATTGTGTCCCTTCCTTCCCTCCCACCGAAGAGTCCACCAGGACAGCTCCCCATGCCCTGCCACCTCCCTGCCCAGGGCTCACAAAGCCCCTGGCCCCTCCCTGCCATCCTCCAGGAAAAACAGAATCGAATCTGCACAGAATCACTCTTAATTCTCTGCATTTCCTGCCAGAAATAGACCTCTCAGGTGTGATGGAGCTGCTGATCCCAGCCACCCCATGCCAGAGCTCCCGTGTGCATCTGTGTCCCACACCCACAGGCGCTGGCCCTTCTGCTGTGTGTGGCAAAGCACCCTGAGGTGGGATTCTTCATGTGGCTATGGAGGGCTTCTGGGGCTCTTTCTGCTCTCTGGCTTCATTCTCAAACCAATGACTCCAAGAGGAGGGGCTGTGCTCACTCATGTTAACCACCCAGGAGCCCCACAAGGACAGATAAGGAAGGTCCCGCCCACGAGCATCTTCTGTCCTGGGCTGTGGGGTTAGTGCTGCACAGCTGGACAGCTGAGGGCAAAGACCACAGGGGGCTTGGGCTACACCAGTGCCTCAAGTCTCTCAGCTTTGCCCAGGCCAGGGGTGACAGTACCGTGATTCCAGCTCCAGCCCCATCCCCTTGACCTGTAGGTCACAGCTGTGCAGCCCTTGGTTATGGGGCTACAGGGCCTGAGAACAGTCACTTCCTCCACAGTTTCCCTGTGTGAGCCCAGGGCGTCCCTGAAACCTCAACCTGGCCAGGCATTTCTGCTGGAACATTGGTGGCTCCCCTGTGATGCAGTCACAGGAACCCACCTCTCCTGTAGTGCCCTGCACCTCATCCCTCCTGAGCCTCACACGGGGCTCTCTCTGCTGGGACCCACAGGCTTGAGTGACCTCACACACATGTGCATGACACTAGGGCAGCTCTCACGTGCAGGGCATTCCAGGGTGTTGTGTATGCCCCGGTGTCACTGTTACTTGAGGGGGGAGGAAGGGTAAACCTAGAGGATTGGGGCATCTCCCACAGGGCTCTGCTCATACCCTTGGGCCGCAACAGGAAGGCCAGCAGGGTCCCAGGGACGTGGAGGCTCGTGGCTGCAGATGGCTCACACTGGCATCCTGTCGTCCACTCTGTCCTCATTCCTGTCCACTTGAGGGAATGTCCGGTGTGGCCATCAGAGGGCCACTCACCCACTGGGATCAGAAGCCAGGAGAAGGGAAGGGACCAGTTGTGCCTCCTGTGGATTCTCTGGAAAGCCCCATGAGGTTTGTGCTTTGCTGTTTGTATGTTAGGCTCAAAGTTTACAAATGCCCAGTTGTGTGTGCTGGGAGGAAACAGCTGTATGCAGGGCTGGGGTCATGGTTAGGGTTTAGGGTTAAAGTTAGGGTTATAGTAATGGCTAGGGTTTATAGGTAGAGTATAGAGTTAGGGACCATGTTTAAGGTTAGGGGTTAGGGTTATGGGCTATGATGGGCATTAGTTGGCATGGATGGTCCTGGGGAGCTGTCTCTTTATGCTGTGTTAGTGTTTGCCAGTATTTCGGGTTATTTTCAAGATGTAGTGTTAAGTGTTTGGCTAGGTTTAGTATTAAGGATTATGGCTAAGGTTTAGGGTTAGAGCTAATATTTATGTATACTTTTAGGAGTTAGTGTTAAGAGTTTTTGTTAGGGTTAGAGCTACGGTTAAGGTTAGGTAAGGGTTAAGGTTAAGGTTAAGGGTTAGGGTCATGTGATGGCACTACAAGCCACAGTTTTTTCCCAGGAGTGCTCTGCTCTGTTTTGGGTCTGTGGCCTGTCAGTTAGAGGGTCTCCATGCAGATCCTGTATCTCTGCCCTATCCCTTTGTCCTGATGTTGGTGAGTGTGTTTTCTTGGTTATACTGTCATGGCCCAGGGAGGCTTTCTCCACTCCTTTGTGTGCTGTATGCTGCCAGTGGAGGAGAGGACACTGCTTGGATTCTGCCTGGCAGTAAGTGGGAATCTATGAGGCTAAGATTTCTAGAGTTTGGCAGATGCAGTTGAGCAATCTATAACCCCAGCTACTCAGAAGGCTGAGGCAGGAGAATTACAAGTTCAAAGCCAATCTGGGCAACTTAGTGAGATGCTGTCAAAAAAAGGAAAAAAAAAAAAACAGTTGGGCATTTGGGGCTGTAGCTGGATGCTCCACAGGTTCAGTCTCCAGTACCTCATTACCTGAATTCAATGGAATAACTCAAATCAGCACAAACTGGACTGAACTGAAACACACTGTCAAGACAAGCAACCCTTAAGGGGATTTTCTAGAAGCATGCGCAATTAACAAGCAGGGACCCCTGGCTCCACAGGCTCCCTGCCCAGGTCCTGTATGGTCAGTGTCTGGTGCCACGGGGCTCTGCTGCAAGTGCAGGGGTGAGGACAGAACCTTGCTTTTGGATGCGTGTGAGGTGTCAGAGGACCACGCTGGTGTTGGGCCCCTGAGCCTCTTTTGCAGAACAGAGGTGAAGGGTGCTTGAGACAGCTCTGCCAGAGGCCTGAGCTGAGCACCCATGCCCTCTCTCTGTGCCTCCTGTTCTAGTGCCCTGTGGGCTCTCTTGCCACTGTCTTAGGGCTGGCCAGCTGGGACTTCTCATTTCTGTGTGTCCCCTCCCCTTTCACCTGGGTGCTACTTACTGCAAAGTGCTCCCCTTGGGACATACTCCCAACTTTGGCCTTCCCGGTCACCCTTTGTGATCTGCTCCCCAGTCTGGGCCTCCAGGCAAGATGCGTTTTCTCATTCCAGGCTGCAGTCCCCAATGTGCTCTGGAGCACTTGGTCCCACTGGGTCCTGTCCCCTGGACTGCCCCAATGCACCGTTCCCAGCCCTGGCTTCTGACACATTTTGACCCCACAGCATCTCTCCACATGGCCTCTGAGCTTTGCCGGGATGATGTGTGCACTTCGCTCACAACATGGTGAGGCTCAGTGGTCTCAAATACTGGGGTGCCCAGTTGGGTCCTGGTACTCAGAGCTTATAGTGATCTGCAGGAGACTGTGGGCTCCCAGTCTAGGGATCCAGGGCTCCCTTGTGTTTCAGAAACAGCTCACAAAGCTACAAGCCATCCAGGAGAAACAGGTCACAGGGATTTGGGCAACCTCCACATCTTAATACAGGATTTAAGTTCTCCCCACAGGTCTCAGGGTGCTTTGTGTTCTTGCCCTGGAGGTTTTGGGAGGCACTGGGAGGTTTCAGGTGACTTACTTGGTTAGGCATCAGGGTTAGGAGTTCCTGGGCCAAGGAGCTCTGCAGGTCTGTAGACCCTTGCAGTCAACACCTGGGCCTCAGTACTCTGGGAAGTCACCCTCAGACCCTCAGAGGTCTGCGTCTCCATCCAGAGGTCAGATTGCTCCAGTGAGGCTGTATGAGCTGCTGTTCTGCACTCCACAGTTGGGCACTACTATGGGGAACAGGGAAGGGCCTCTAATTAGATTCCTGGCCTGTGCTGGTGCCAGGAGGGATCTAGGCAGAGGAAGCTGCCTGGCCCCTCAGAGGCTGGATTAAAGCCCTCTTTGTACAGGTTCTCCCTCGGTCTTTAACCCCTCACAGGAAGTCTGTCAGGGAAGCTCTTGGGGCAAAACTCCTCTGATCCCATCTCTCCTCTCCTAGCACACAGAGCCATGTAATCTGAAAGTTCATTTATTTCAACCAATTCCTGCCCAGTCTTCATCTATCGCTGTGAAATTAACAGGAAAAAATTACAAATTGCTGGAAGACAGAGACCTTTAGCTGTGAGCGTGTTGCCTTATACGGGTTTGATAAGCCGAAGACATTAAAAATAGAAAAGACACAGCTCTAGGTAGACCAGTAGTCCTGAAAATTTAATAAGCTCCAGCCACAGGCAAAGCCCGGCAGGGGGAGGCAAGGGCCGAGCTGGGATGGGATGCTGGAGGCTGACCTGCAGAGTGACAGGCCATACCCAGGCCCGTCCAGAGGGAGACAGACCTCAGGACCCCGTCTCAAGCCGTCATCACTCACGAGTCCTTTACGTCCCTCTAGGGATTCCTACAGACAGGTGTCCACCTGTGTCCAACTCAGTGCCCTGCTGATCCTGACACATGCAGGGGAGCTTAACATTTTACTGTATAATTGATAAGTTCACTAAATATCTATAGAATTCAGAATGATTCTGCCAGTGGAACTGTCAGGAAGTACTGAAACTCCTTACAAGCCCAGAGGTGTGGCCTGAGGGACCTTTCTGTGTACACAGCAGCCTCTGAGAGTCTGACTCTGCAGAGCCTGTCCCTCTGTGGCAGGCACTAGGGCCACAAGAGCCCCCCCATATATGGCCTTCTCTGAGGCCCCATAAATGCCAGGCCACAGAGCTGTGGCTCCCTGGGAGAGATCCTGGGGGACAGCACCTCCCAGCATTGCTGCAGATCTGCCTTCTAGGTGTCCACCGAGCTGTCCCCAATCCTTGAGGGCCAGCTCAGCTTGCTGGAGGCAGGTCTGTCACACATTTTCACCATGTCCTACCTGTGGGTGGACTCAGCTTGCTGAGGGTACTTCAGGGTAGGCAGATGTGCGAAGGGCTGAGCTAGTGGCATGTGTCCTAGTCATCTTGTCTGAGGCCCTCACACTGTCTCTTTGGCAGTTAAAGGCCTCAGAGACAGGAGGTGGATCCCTGGGTGGGTGGCCTTGCCCCTTAAGACATAGCTTGCTATTTCTCTGGCTCCTTGTCCTTGCTGGCCAGCAGCCAGAATCCAGGGGGCTCCTGGCACTGGGAGCTGTCTCACTGGTTAGGATGTCCTCACCCCCTTCCCGCCTCTTCTGACTCAAGGGGTCAGATGGTTGTGTAACCTTCTCCTATGGCCCTGACTTGTGAGACAGTCAGGGGACATCCAGAATATTCCCATTCACAGACCTTTGTCCCCAGGGTCCTTCTGGGTCCCTCGCACTGCCCTAGGGGACCCTGGAGTGCCTATCTATGGTAGACTAGAGGCTGCCTTCAGAGTTGGAGCATAGTCCCAGCAGGGGGAGTGTGGAGATGGGCAGAGTGGGTCAGGGAACACGGCAGGGACAGGGGACAATGGGGAGGCAGGGCTGGTCCAAGGCAGCAGGGGACCCAGCTGTGTGGTCCCAGGAAGGCAGGAGAGTGGTGTAGGGTATGGTGGAGGGGACAGAGCTGGCTGGTGGCAGGGTTTGCTGGTAGGGGCATCTCGTAGGGGCAAGAAAGATGGAGAATGACTTCTAACTGTATAAGCTCTGGGCTGAGTGGCCAAGGGCGGCCTCACGCGGCCCACTGAGGGATGCGAAGTGGAGGAAGTAAGCCCTGCGGGGCCCCTTCCGGCCGCCTGCAGTCTTGGGACTTCTCAGCTGTCATCACAAGAGCCAGTGGCCCCTTGCAGCTGGTCTCTCATGTGTCCATCTGTGCCTCTGCCCTCTGCTCCTCTGCAGAGGTAAGCACGCCCACAGTGTCTGGGGCCGAGTCTGGGCACCAGGGGAAGTTGGCAGCAGGTAGTGGGAAGCTGGACCGGCCTCTTAGGTGGCGCTGGAGAGACAGAAGGCAGCAGGGAGTCAGCAGAGCTCCAACTCCACAGCTCACACTCCAGGCTCTGGTCAAGGAGGCCAGGGGTGGCCAGAGTGTGCAGGAGGGGCCGATGGGGCGACTCTGCAGGGGCCCTCTGTGCCCACTGTGTCCTCTGTGCCAAGTATCTCGTGTTGGTTGTGATGGAAGCCATGTATCTGTAGCAGAGAGTGAGCAGAGATGTCAGAGCAATGGCCCTAAGCAGCCAGAGGACTCCGGCCTCAACCCTGTCCCCAGGGGGAGCCCACACACGCCCAGCAGTGACTACCTGGCCTCGGGCTGCTCAGACACAGGGCTGGGGATCTTGGCTCCTCCAGACACTTGTTTGTGTTCCCAACTCCATCCATCCTTACTCCCAGCCAAGCTCCCTGCCTGAGCCCTCAGACTCAGCCGGGGCGCCCCTCCCAGGGACTTAGGGGCCCAGGACTCCAAGTGTTTTCTTGGGGCTGGAGGGGCATGGGCAAGCTCTGGCCTCACTCCGGGTTCCCCAGCTTGGTCCTGCTTCACAGTGTTACCCCAACAACCACGAAAAATGCACCCCAGGGAGGGCCCTGGGGCCATGTAGATCTGGAGAGGGCGCTACCTGCGTGCTCAGATCATGAACAGAAGAGGCTCAGCTGCACCCTGCGGGGAACCACCCGACGCAGGTGATTTAGCCGTGCCTTCACCAAGCTACACTGATACCTAGGCTACTTCCCTATCGTGGTGGTTGGGATGACATCTGAAACTGTTCTAAATGTCCAGCCCTTTGTGGAGGAGATGGACAGCACCTGCAGCCCTCTGGGGTGGTACGGCTTGCGGTTTGACCTAGGAACTTCATAGTTTCAGAACTGAGTAACCAAAATGGGATGCGCATGTGGTCCCTGCACCCCACAGGGATGCCCAGGGACGCAGCTGCCACTGCAGGTGCCCGCACCCAACACCCCATAGGCCCTCCCCCACCACCTGGCGCTGGGGCTGATCAAAAGCAAGACAGCAGAAACATCTAACCATCACCTGAGGCCAGAAATTACACTAACAGACACCTGCCGAAGAGGAGCATGTTTTGATCCATGATTCATGAGCTGTGTAGGAAAAAGAAAGAGATAACGCGTTTCCTCCCTGGTGGAGACCCTGCATAGTGCAGCAGCACCCTAGTGAGGAAGCCTCTCTCCCAGCACGAGGAGCCTCAGGAAGAGCTCTGCCCACATGCCCCCACCAGACACGCAGGTATCCTTGTGCCCTTCCACCTGTTATGCTTTGTGTCTGATGCCCCGAAAAGCCTGATGCAGTCATGGGGCAGCTTCTAGAGTTTATGATTGATTCCTGGTCCAATGCTGGGATTACGGGTGTGAGTGCTGCACCGCCCTGGGGCATGTAGCCCGCATACAATATAAGGGACAGAAAGAGTCTTCTCTTGAGTTCCTCCCTTTTGGTTTTGTTGCTTTTGCTGTTCTCTGCTGCCATGAACTGCCTTGTCTCTCTGTTTTGGAGCCAGCTGACTGTGGACTAAAACCTCCACAAACTGTGAGCTAAATAAATCTTTCCTACCTTCATTTTGGGTGTTGGGTATTTTGTCCCAGCAATGAGAGAGAAAAGTAACTGAGACACCACTCCTATCCCACTTGTGTTCCCACAGGCCAGAGGGTCTCTGCCGCAGCAGGCGGCCCTGAGGGTTGCACAGTGACCAGGGAGGAAGAAACAGCAGAGACCCTATGAGCAGCTGCTTCACCCCATGCACAGGCACAAAGGCCTGAACTGAGAGGACCAGCGATGGCCCCCTACTACAAACATTCAAACAACTGGCAGGGTCCATTGGGAGAGATATCTGAACCCTGAGCTCTCAACCTGGGGGAGGGAGAAGGAGGCGAGGGTGGAATTGTGAAGGTCAAAGTCACGAGACAGCACTTCCTGCTGTGGGGCACCGCTATTGTGCACATGGGAGGGTTCCTGTGTTTGCCATGAGCCTCACAGGTGCTGCCTCATGTTGGGACTCTACTTTGTCCAAAGCAGCTGCAAATGTTTCAAGCCAGAGAGAAAGAAATTCTCATCCAAAAAGCAGGAGGAGGTTTGCCCTCCCTAATCCTAGATTTTGTGGGATTTTATAGTTTTGGGGGCTGTTTGTTAAAGCTCAATATATGTTTCCATTGATTCCTAGGAAAGCCCCAGGCTCAGGGACTTTTAACCAGAACCAACTGTGAGGCTGCAGGGCCTGGAGCTGCCTCTCTCAAGGGGGAGCCTGGAGCCACCCCAAGAACTTCAGAACCTGTAAAGAGAGATCTGATCTCCCACATTCACTTGGGGAGATTTAGGAATTCCAAGCTTGGATCCACCTCACCTTTACTTCAAATGGGATGACTCAGTAGGGAAAAAGCTCCAGATAGAAGGATTTCAAATAGTGTGTGTAGACGTTACCATCTCCGCAGGTGGAGCCTGACCTCCTTGGTGTGGGCTGGGCTCAGTGAGTGGCTCCCTTGTGAGGACATGGAAACTACAGATTCCCACAGGTTCCCAGAGAACCACAGACTCCACCTTGGTAACACAGCTGTGTGCTGTGTGGTGTGGAAACACCCAGCCGGATGGCCTGGTGCTTTGCTCTGCTGTCTTCCTCAGCGAACCCATATCCCTCTAACTATGAATGTGTTAGTCACTTTCCCATCGCTGCAGCCAAGTGCCCACACCAATAACTTAAAGAAGGACGGGTTTTATGGGCTCATGGTTTCAGAGATCTGCTGATCCATGACGTGCTGGCTCCAGGGCAGGAATATCTTGGTGGAAGGGCATGGTGGAACATAGCCATTCTCTTCGTGGGGGGGAGCAGAGGAGGGGAGGTACTACCAAAAGGAAGTGGGCAGTGACCTGATATAGTACCCAAGTTCATGCTTCCATGATCCACCCAAATACATCCAGAAGTGTGCTTCACTAATCCTCTAGGTAGCCTTCAAGTCAATCAATTTGAAAAATCAAGGTTAACTATCACAATGAGAAAAGCATCTGCAGAATTTAGGGATATTCCATAAGTTCTCCAACTAGCCTTCCTTTATAGCTCTTGGATTCTGTATGCCTATAATGCCAATGCAAGTGGATGACATCAAGTTCTGCCACCAGCTTGAGGTCTAGTGAGGCCCCCTTAGATCATGGCTGCAGAGTCCTTTAAGTAACCATTTGGTTGACCACTATGAATTGAATCCTAGGGAACCAACTCCATAGGAGACTTTTCTTGAGCAAGATGCCCTGGAACTCTTTTCTCAAAAAATATGCTTTTACTTTGGTACTCTTAATTCTGCAAAGGTCAGGATCTTATGGGTTTCTGAGATGCCCTCAAGGCATCTTTCCTATTGAGCTGATAAAAAGTTTTTGGCTTCCCTTTAATAATAATCCTAACAACAAAACTCTCTTCTGCTACAACTATGCAAGTGTTTCTTTTCTGGGGAAATGGAGAACTTTTCAAGTGGGCCTTTTGGCCCCTATTTTTAATATGAATCTCACTAAAATCAGAAAATGGTACCCATGCTATAGCTCAAATGTTGGCCTGTCTTGAAATTTATTCTGGCAAATTGGTCCACCACTCTTAAACTCTGTCTCCCACAGTTCTTAGGAGAAGAACAAAATGTAGGCAAACTTCCTACCAAAGCATAACACTCATGGTCTTGAGTCCAAGCACCAATGGAATCCTTGTTTCTAACTGAAACTCCCTGAGCCTGACATTAACTGTCTGTATTTCTATCAGAATTTTAGTCTTCTAAACTATAACTAGAATCTCCCATCAAGCTCTGCTTACAGCATTTATGGCTTCAGTAGCTGGCATCTCCAAGCCTTCCCAAACTCTTCCCATGAATCAGCTTCAAAGACTTATTTAGGTGCCATGACCAGGTACTGTCACAACAACAGCCTTCTTCTTGGCAACAGAAACTGTCTCAGTTACTCTTCTTATCACTGAAACACAATACCTGTCCCTAACTTAAAAGAGAGGGCTCACGGTTACAGCCCCTAGTTGGCTGGCACTAGGGCAGAAATGGCGCAATGAAGGGCTTGCCTTGGAGGAAGGCTGCTCATGTCATAGGGACCAAGAAGCAGACAGTGAAGCGAGAAGCTCGGGAGGATGCCATACCCTTCTGGTCACACCCCAGCAACCTACCTCCACCTCCTAGGCTCCACCTCCTAACAGCCAGTCAGCTATGGCCCCCTAACAATTAAATTATCCTCCAAAAACCCAGCCCATGAGCACATGAGGATTTCGAGGGGACATCTGCGTCTACATTGTAACAGTTTGCTAGTCTTAGAGGAGTTTTGGTCTCCTCTAAGTTTCCATTTTATGTAGTGTCTTTGGTTTTGGTACCAAGGTAACAGTGGCCTTATTAAATGATTTTGGCAGTCTTCTCTTCTTTGAAGAATTTAAGAAGTATTGATACTAGTTCCTGGGATATTTGGTAGCATTCACTCATGAAGGCACCTGGGCTTTTTATTTGTTGGGAGGTTTTCATTATTGATTTAATCTCTTTATTTGTTATTGGTCAGTTTGTCCTGTTTCTTCTTGACTCAGTTTTGGTAGCCTGGATGTTTCTAGTGATTTACCTATTTATTTCAGGTAATCCAGTTTGTTAGTTATCAGATTAATAATATCCTTCAGTTATTGTGTGCTGATCAGGTCCACAATCTTCTGAAAAGCTGTATGGAGAAGGCTAAACAAAAAGAGGCAAATGAAAAGATTTCAGGGCTCTGGGAGGATCAAACCCTCTCACAGTGTTCTAGATTCTTTCAGGGCTAAGACCAAGACTTTCTCAGTGTGGTCCGTGTTTATTTGGTTATCAGAAGAAAGGAGGGGAATACTCGAGAAGGGAGGAATTACTTGAGGACTTCTCATAGTAAAGTATTCAATTAGTACTTAATAAGGATTAAATTAATCAACCCAGGAGTGAGATGCCTGAGGCTATAGCCTCAGCTCCAGGTGTCCTTGGCATGGTCTTATCTTATCCTTTGAGGCTTCTTGGCTTCATCCGCCATTATAGGTTTTAGTGACTCACAGAGGTTCACTTACTATGAGTCCACTGCCCATCTCCACACAAGGAGCCAAGCCTTGAACAGATTCACAAGTAAACATGGTAAGCCAATTGGTTAATTTAAGTCCTGCTCAGGGTTGCTTCATAGTGGTCTCCATCAGTTAGTGTGTGATTTTTCATAAAAATGTCATAGTTTTTAAAAATTTGGAGGCATCTATTATGATGTATGAAGCATCTATTATGCCTCACTATTCTTTTATTTTATTTACTTGATTCTTTCTTAGTCTATTCAAGGGTTTGTCAATTTTTAATTTTTTTCAAAAAGGATCTCAGTTTTAGATTTTTTCCTATGGTTTTTAAAATTTTCTATTTGATATATTTTTGCCCTGATCTGCTATTTTCTTCCTTCTGCTTTGATCTGAATTTGTCTTCCTATTTCTAGTGCTTTGAGGTCTAAAATTAGGTTGACACCTTTCTTCTTCAGTATTGATTTTTATCACTATACTTTCTTCTTGTACTATTTTTGTTGTAGCCCACAAGATTTTGGTACATTATGTTTCCAAGATTGTTTTCCTTGAGGTACGTTTTAAATTCCCTTTTGATTTCCTCTTTGACCCAGTGGCTGGTCAAGAGTGCATGCTGTTTAATTTCCACATACTTGTGGATTTCCAGCTTTATTTCTACTAACATTTCTAGTTCCAGTCCTTCCTTCATGGAGAAGATACTTGGATTGACTTCAGTCTTCTTTATTTTGATAAGACTTTTTGTGACCTCACATAAGATCTCTTTGGAGAGTATTCTGGATGCACTGAAGAGCACGTTTATTTTGCTGCTGGGTGGAAAGTTCTATATATGTTTCTTACAAATACTTGCTCTGTGATGTTTTCAAGCCAATAATTTCTTTTAAAATTAACTTTATTCCTGAATGTCCTTGCTGTTACTGTAAGTGGGGTATTGAAGTCCACCATTACTATTGTGTTTCTGTTAATGTCCACCTTCAGATCTGTCAATATCTATATGTGCTCCGATGCTGCAAAACTGCATATTTATACTTGTTATTCATATTCCTGTTGAACTAATCCTTTTAGCATTTGCAATGACCTTTGTCTGTAAAGATGACTTTTGGTCTAAAGTCTATTTTGCCTAATATCTATACAGCCTTCTCCTTTTCTTTGTGTACTATTATCTTTCACATCTTTTCACTTTGCATTCCTTTAAACATTTCAGGAATCTCTTGTGGATGAGATACCGGGGGATCTTGTGAATGGCATTTTAATCTTTTTTCATTTTATTATGATAATCAATACTTATAATTACCACTTTGTTCAATGTTTCTGTATGTTTTGTAATTTTTAAACCTCTTTTCCCTCTTGCTATTTTTCTAAGGTTGTTTCAGTGATTTCAATTTTTGTCCTTTTATCTTTCATTGCCATTGTAGGTTTTTTCCTAGCTGGTTATCTTAGAGCTTGTGTATAAATATTTCAAGTTGATTGCAATTTAATTCAATCACATAGCAAGATAACCCATTACTGTTTCTTATAGTCAATTCCTTTCTTTATACACTGTGTAACTGTGAACAAATTTGTACTTTTCAATTTTTATACTAAGGTTAAGAGTAACTTACATACCATCATGAAAGCATGACCTTATTCTGTATTTTCTGTACTTACCGTGACCAGTGAGATGTACCGTTTAGCATAGTTTTATTTCAGTCTGAGGAGCTCTCTTACACTGCTTTGTTAAGGCATGTCTAGTGGCAATAAATCTCCTGAGGGTTTTTTTTTTTTTTTTAGTCTGAGAAAGATTCTATATATTCTCCTTAATAAAAAAGTTTTATTTTATTTTTTTGGTACCAGGAATTGAACTCAGGATATTGTGCTTGCCAAGCAGGTGTTTATGCTACTGAACTATATTCACAACCCTAAGAAAAATTTAAAGGATAATATTTTGGTATGGTTTTCTTGGTTACCATGATTCCTTTCCTTTCCTTTCCTTTCCTTTCCTTTCCTTTCCTTTCCTTTCCTTTCCTTTCCTTTCCTTTCCTTTCCCTTCCCTTCCCTTCCCTTCCCTTCCCTTCCCTTCCCTTCCCTTCCCTTCCCTTCCCTTCCCTTCCCTTCCCCTCCCCTCCC
>PVLD010007679.1:0-42628 GCA_004027595.1 Dinomys branickii | reverse complement strand
TAGTCTTCTTTGGGTTGGTCCTATTTAGAGACTTTTGAGATTCATAAATCTAGGTGTCCACTTCTTTTCCAAAACTTGGGAAGTTTTCAACCATTACTTATTTAAGGAAGCTCACAGGTGCTTGCTTACTTATCTCCTCTGGAAATGCCTCAGTGTGTATATTAGTTTACCTGATGGTGCTCGATGAATGCTACAAGCTTCATTTACTCTTTTACAAAACATTTTTATTTGTATATGTTTGTGGTACATAATGATTACATTCATTGTGGGAATTGGTACATGTACATAACACACCTCAAGTCTTTATTCCCTTTCCTCTCCTTGATTTTTTCATTTTTCTTCTCTGATTGGAATATTTAAAATGACTGTCTCTGAGCTTTCAGATGCTTTTTTCTTTGTTTGTCAAATTGGCTGTTGAAGCTTATTATTGTATCTTTTATTTCTTTCATTGTATTCTTTAGCTCCAGAATTCCTGTTTGGTTCTTTTTGTGCATCTATTATTTTGGTTTGGTTCTCATTTTGTGCATCTATTATTTTCCTGGTTTATTGTATTGTCCATCTGTGTTCTCTAGGAACTCTCTGGGCTTCTTTAAAATAATAATTTTGAATTATTTGTCAGACAATTAATACAAGGGGTGATAAAAACTTCAGGGAATGTTTAATTTTAAAAATGGATTATAGTAAAAGACACATGCCATTAATCCCCATCTTCAGACACACTGATCCCATCTTTATTGCCACTTTTTGAAGCAGTTCTGGAAGTCCTTTTCCACGTTTTTATGTGGGGTAATAAAAAATGTAATGAATGCTGCTGCCGAGAGCCTCCAGCGGAAAGGCAGCTCCTAAAGCAGGACGCTGTATGCCCACCCACATTATCCACTGGATCTGGCACCGTGTGACTTCCAGCTCTTCCCCAAAGCCAGAATGGCCATAAAAGGTAAACATTTTGAGATGATGCAGAAAACTGAGGCAGCCACAATGGTAAGGCACGAAAGAGGCCTTCCAGAACTGTTTCAGAAACGCAAAATCCATGGGACATGCAAGTTCAAAGCAAGGGGTATATTTTGAGAATGAATAACAATGTGATCATTTTTTACTGTAGTCACTTTTAAAATATATTTTGATTGCACCTTGTGGAGCTCCCTTTCTTTGAGGTCAGTTTCTGGACAGGTATTTTGTTTCTGAGGTAATGGCACATCTTGTTGACCTCATGCCCCTTGGTGCCTTGTGCAGGGGTCTGTGCTACCAACAGAGCATTCCCATCCCTCAAGTGTTACACATTGGCTCTGGTGGGGAACGGCCTTCATGGGGGTGGTGTGGGCATGAAATGTGGGTGTGACGGTTCCCCCTCCAGGGGAGCCCCTCTCCCTGACTCTCTGGTGAGCCTGTGCTCCCCCTCCTCCAGTGAGATGGGGTCCACCTCAGTAGCAGGGCAGTAAAGCTCCTTGGCAGCAAAGTCTGCTGGAGCTCTGGTCTCCTTGTGCTTTTCAGAGGGACCCAAGAGGTCTTTGTCAGGTCCTGTGTCCTGAGCAGACAGCATCAGTGAATCAGTGCTGGAGAAGATGCAGGGGTCCCTGGTGGTGAGATCTGTGGGGTCTTCCTGCTCTTCTCCTTCCCAGGGGAAGCTGTGGCCCTGGAATTTGCTCAGGCCCTCAGCTGTGCTGGGCTGGGGCTGGCATATCCTGTGCTGTTCTGGGCTGTGTCACACATGCTATGCTGCACCAGGTACTGCAGCTTCCTGTTGCATTGGAGCTCTCCTGCTGCCAACTCCAGCCGCCTAAGCCAAGGCAGCATGGATTTGCGGGGCCCTGCCCCAGATGCCTTTCCTTGCCAATCCCTTGCTGCTTCTTCCTGTGGTGTTCAAGGGCCAGAACCATGGCCAGGCTGTCCCATGAGTGTGGGGAGTGACACAGGGCCATCAGGGAAATAAAAGAGATGCTGGGGGACAGTCAGGAGGGGGCGAGTGGGGAGGGCCTGAGGGCCTCTGGAGGGAGAGGCTGCATGCTGCTTGGTGGTGTTTCCCAGGATTCCACAGGAGGAAAAGAGGCTCCATGGGGCATTGAGGGGATCAGGAGCTGAGGTCCAGGGCCAGGGACTAGGGAGCAGGGACTCCCTGAAGATGCAATGCCCAGGGGACAAGCAGGCACAGGAATAAGGGGTCAGGAGCTCCTGGGTCCCAGGGATAGCAGGGAGTGAATAACAGGAGTTAAACTGACTAAAGTGTGAAGACCAGACATCTGCAAGAAGCCGACTCCTGAACACGAGGCCAGAGGAAAGCCATGGACTTCACGCTGGTTCCGGCAAGCTGGTACAGGAAGGGAAGCCACCGGCCCTGTCTCTCCCCAGGAACACACAGGGCCACCCAGGAAGATGTGTGTGGAGGGTGCAGGTGGCTCCCTTCTGCTTTTTGGTATCCCCTGAAAATCTGTCTCAGCTGTGTTGCCTCAGCTGTGCTTATCAGGTGGCCACCTCTGTTCAGGGCTGTTATACAGGTCTTTCCTCCCATGTCTGCAGTGCTGGACAGGTGGCCAGATTCCAGTCTGGTCAGGCTCTGTCGGGCAGGTAGCACTTGGAACACCACAGTGCCTAAACCTGGGACATCTGTGTAGGAGCCCAGGCATTCCTGGTTGACTGGCCTGAAGGCAGGAGCGTCATGGCAGAAGAGGGTGGTGGAGATGCTCAGTTCATGGCGGCTGGGGAGCGAAGCAGGGACAGCTCCAGGGAGGAAGGGGCCAGAGGCTGATACAGAACCCAAGGCCATGCCCCCAACACACTCTGAAGTGTGCCTTCCTGACCCAGTCAAGTTGACACGTGGGGTTAACAGTCCTGGTGTGCATCCTAGCTGACAGAACAGTTGTCGCCTCAGCAAGTTGGCATCTCCTCTAGATCATTCCACATCTCCAGCTGATGGAATGAGAAAATAAAACAAAACAAAACCTGATAGGAATCTTCCCAAATATCTGGACTTCTGTTTAAAGAAACTTGGATATTTAAAGCTAATGAAAACTGGGTGGGACCAAAATGCATCAACTACATCTGCCCCATTCCCTGCAGCCAGGGAAGACAGGACGGTCTACCCTGGGTCACAAGATGGCCCACCCTGGGTCACGGGGAGCCTGCATGGCAGAGCAGCCCCAGAACCAGGGTCCACTGATCATGAGGACTCCACATGCATGTTGGTCAGCTTGGACCTCTGGGTCCTATCCCCACCATCTCTCCAGGAAGGGACGTTGGTAAGCTTTTGACGGGTTGGCTCTGCAATGCAGTCAGTGGTCCCTGACCCCACAGGCCCTGCCACCCCTGGTATTTGCAGCCCCCGTGGCTGACGCCTCTTTCCTCCTAAAAGGCACTTTTCTCCTCCTGCAGCTCCCCTGTCCCCATGGTGATCCTGGCCTGCTCTTCAATTTCCTGAGGTCCCCCTGAAATCAGCTTTCTCTGCTCTGCCAATTAGTAGCCAGTGAGAGAAAGCATGTTTTTCTTCCCTTACTGGAGGGCTGTTTTCTGCTGAGCATTACTTCTGGCCTGGCGTCCAGCTGTGGAGGCGGAGGTGGGGGGCCCTTGCTGTCAGCACAGGTGGTGGCTTCAGCTGGACCCCTCAAACCCTAGGAGCCCAAGAGAGAGGGAAGATCCAATCCTAAAGAGGTCTGAGCACCAGACACACAGATGCTGAGCCTGTCTGCTGCCTGATGGAACCTTGGAGGTCTCTGGGCCCCAAGTGGAGAATTCCACCTGAGAGCTGAGGGAGAAGGACAGACGCCTACAGTCCTGTGGAGACAGAAACAACAGAGGTAAGGTGTGGGCAGGTGTACCTGAAGTTGGCTCCAGCAAACAGAACCATCACCAGAAGCCCTGCAAAAGCTCCAAATGTTGTGCCTCAGAGTTGGGTGAGACTTCCTGTGTGCAGATGTCAGAAACAATCCCCAAGCCCCTGAGTGAGAAGTCTCCAGGCAGGACAGCAAGTGTGGCTGATTGAGCAACAGTCCCCATGATCGGTGGCTGCTGTGGGACAGTATACGCCATCTCAGCTGTCTCAGTGTTCTGTTAAACACCATAAACACCTGCCTATCTGTCAGCTCACAGTCCACAGTCCCAGTCCACCTGGCCCCACCAGGTTGGAATCCAGTGTCACGGGGGTGGCTCTACTCCCTTCTCTGCGGGCGACCATCCTCTGCCTTCCCTGGGTCCCAGCTCAAGACCTCCTGTGTCTCCGTGGCCAGCCATGGTGGGTATCTCCTGCTTCACCACACACAACGTATCAGTGCCTCTGCTGCCTCAAGGGTCACATCGTTGTCCCAAGAGTCCAGAGCTTAGCTGGGCTGGGTCCTGGAGCTGTGCCTTCTGTGGGTTTGGGTGATGTGTGAAGTTGTGCATCTGCCATCCCAGGTCACACGGGGCTCCTACTGCCTGGACCCCCAGTGCCATCCCTGCCTCCCCGTCCTCAGGCAACTGGGCATCTTTCCACTGTCTCCCAGTTCTGCCTTCCCATCCCTCACTATTGGAATCGAACTTGTGGACCTCTGCTCTTTTCACTGGGCAGTGCGCCACAGCTTCCTCCACGTCTGCTCTGCAGCGTAGCTCATTTCCTTTTCACGCTGGATGATATTCCGCTCTCTGGAACCGCCACAGTTTACTTATCCACTCACCCACTGAAGGGTGCTTGGTTTCTTCCAAGGCTTGGCAATGACAAAGGAAGCTGAGATAAACATCCGTATGGATTTCTGTGTGGACGCAGTGTTTCAGATCTTTGGTTAAATGCCAAGAAGGGTGATTGCTGGGTGGAATTGTAAGTTGTGCCTAGTTCCTTAGGGACTAGGCTCCATCTCCTCTCCATGCATGTGAGCTCTCGTCCCTGTGCACCCTAGGGTTCCTGCACACCTGCCCGTCCCTGTACCCCCACTTCTAGATGTCTCACTGCCTTCACAGATATATAGTGGCATCTGTTGTCTTAATTTGCAACTGCATAACAACAGCAGCCCTTGGGTGTGACATAGGTTGCGAGTTGCACAGAACCAGGAGTTCCTATAACACCATTTTAAACCAGGAAATCATCTTACCTTCAACCTGGGGGAGCAAAGCAATGCCTGGGAGTGAGGGTTGGCTGGGTCCTTCTTCTGCCCTGCTCCATGGCCACATGCTGCCCTGTGTACTTCTCTGGTGACAAGAAGTGAGTCTGGGTCCCCTCCAGTCCTTCTGTCCCTCACTCGAGCACAGTGGAGGCCAGGTAAGGGTCTGCTAAGCAGAATCTGAGTCAGGTGATACACTGGCCCTCATCAGCACAGCAGACCTACCTGGGTCCCTCAGGCCAGCCACTTCTGGTGATGTGGCTCCCCATTACCTGGTCAGATCAAGCTATTATGAGGCTGAGATGGCAGCTTTTCCTAAGGTAGACACCAGCAGAGTCATCACCAGTCAGTCCTGGCACATGTCCTTTGACCAAGGTCACATGGTGGAAGGGAGCAGTGGTCAGTGCTGGGGAGAAGCATCAGGCCCCTTGGGAGGATCTGGAGCTGGGGATGAGCCCTGAAGTGAGTCACAGGAGTGGAGGAGACTCTAGCTCCCTGCTGGGAGACAAGACCAGTGAAACCACAGCAACCTCCAGAGGCCAGTGGCAGACAAAACAGGTGTCAACCTCGGTCTTGCTGGTTGTGCTGTGAGATACTGTCTCTGTTAGTGCCCAGAGTCCCCAGCAGCTGTGAGAGAGGCAGCCGCAGCAGAAGCACCATCCCAAGACTCAGAGGAGATTTAGGTGAAAGACCTATTCCAAGGAACTCAGGCTGCCACAAGGACTTTCTAAAGCACCGCCCTCATTCCTCCCTGTCCCTCATCACCAGGCCACCTGGCCTCAGGCCTCAGAACCGCTCCTGCAGCTCTGGCTCTCAGCTCTGCTGTGGTTACTGAGCAAAGGGCAATTGACCAGGAATCCGGGGCACGCAGCCACCCTGGTTCCCATGTGCCTGCTGCAGATCTGAGGGCTGTGAGAGTTGACATCTTGAAACTGCAGGGAGAGAGGTGGCCAGGCCTCTCAGAGAACTTGTGGGCCACTTCCTGGAGGCTCTCACCTGCAGGGCATCCATGGGACCTCACTCAGAACTTCTTGGTGTGGAAAGCCCGTTCTCTGGAGGTCTGCGGGAAGCAAGCTGTGTGGGTTAGGGCCCAATAGAGGACCAGATTTAATATGAAATGTATGTATGACATATAAAGGATTTGCCAGGTAGGCTTGGGACAGCGGCCTGTGGAGTCAGGGGTGGAAGGCTTCAGAGTGGCAGAGCTGGGGATCCAGTCAAAGGCCCAGGCCTGGGGCTCATGCAGTGTGGCCAGGGTCTGTGCTGGAACCTGAATGTTCTGGAGACCACTGCTTAAAGGCAATAATTCCTCCAAAGAAGCAAAGGGAGGACTTCCTTTTTCTTTCCCTTTTCACCTTGTCTAGGCTACAAACCTATTGGCTGGTGCCACCCCCATCCAAGATGGGTCTTTCCCCTCAGTTTGTGGCCCACATGTCAATTATCCACAGACACATTGGGTGCTTCCCCAGCCTGCTAGGCAGTTTTTACTCTGCTCAGTGGCAAGTCACAGTTGAGGGTCACACAACAGGAGGGAATCACGTGATACCGCATCTACCGGAGGATGAGGATTCAGGCAAACAGGCTACAAAAAGCTTAACAAGGAGAATCTAAGGAATGTGATAGGGTTTCAAAGGCCCCTGACACAGTCTCTGGACCCCAGAAATCTATGTGCACCTGTTGGGCTGTGAGTACAGACCTGAGAAGTCCCTCAGCTGTCCCTGTGGCCACCCTAAAGCTCTGGACGCCCAAGGAGGAGGAGGCCACCCCAACCTGCACAGGGAACCCTCCAAGGCCCTGGAGACAGGCCTTCCAGGTGTAGAAGAAGCCCCTGCTGGTCACTAACCGACTTCGGAGTTAATCAACCAGACTTTGGAACTAAACATGAGAGTGCACAGTCTACAGCAGCAGTAAAGGAAAGTCATCGAGCAATGACAACAGCAGAAATGAAAGTGGTGACAGTAACCCCAGAGCAGGGTTCAGAAATGCTATGTACTAATAAGGAGGATTTCTGTTTCCAGCCAAAATCCCAGGACTTAAGGAGCAAGGGCCCTTCACAGAGAGAAAGTGGTCGGCAAGTTCTTCTAAAAAAGAAGCTGGACCAGACACTTGACCCCCAAGGCAAAGGCTGGAACTAACCTATTTCAATGATATTCAAGAAACAAAAGAAATCCATGTCTCAAAACTAAAGCAAAACATAAGACCCATGGTTCACCAAGTAAGCATTTTCTACAAAGGCACAGACACTACAGTAGAACATTTTTCCAGTTGTAAACATAATACTTGAAGTGAAAATTTCAGAGGGTTTCAAGAGCAGAAGTGAGAATCTGTGAACTTGAAGATCAATCATCAGAGGTCATCCAGTGTGAGGAAAGCAAAGAAGCAAGGGAGGAAGGAGGCAGCAGGGCACCACCCTCGTGTCAGCCCAGGAGTCCTGGAGCAGAGGGAGAAGGGCTGGGAAGGATATGTGAGGAGATCATTGGTCAGACTTCTCCTATGATGAGGAAACCATCAGAAGCAAGAAGCTCATAGAGCTCTGATTTGGATAACTTTTCGAAGGGCTCCACACTGGACACATCTTGGATTGCCCAAGGTTGCAGGGAAAGAGGGGCCCACAACAGCAAACAGCCAGAGGCCGGACGGCACCTCACAGGTAGACATGATCTGAAGTGAGGTGGACGCTCTCTGAGACCTTGGGGCCACCAGGCCAGGAGAGGAACCCAGAGGCCAGAAGGGTAAATCTGCCAGGCAAGGCCCCATCTCCGATGGCACCACACTTCAAAACTGAGGAAGAATGGAAGACATCCCAGGATGAAGAAGCCAAGATCTTCCAGTCAGCTCTTCAGGCTGACATAGAAGGATGCCTGACTGGGGATCCAATGCAAGTGAGTGAATAAAGACAGCAGGAAACACAAGTGTGCAGGCAATGCGAAAGATGGACAAATCTATTTTTGTTTGTAATTTTTCTCCTCATTTTCAAGACAGTTGCATAAGACACTAATTATGCATCTGGGTGGATGGGCGATCAACATATGAAATGTAATTTGTAGCACCACAAGGTAAGGGGGGAGGTGGCTTACAGGAGCGAAGACTAATTCAGCTGAAAATAAGTTGGTATTATTCTAAACCAGATCGGTACCAATTAAGATATTAATTGTAACCCCTAGGGCAACACCAAGAAAATAACTGCTAATGACAGAGTGGAAGAAATGACAAAGAAGTTAAAAAAGCTATGCTAAAAATACCTGTTTGACATAAAAAAAATTACAGTGGTGAAGAAACGGGAAAAAGTGACATATGATATGTATAAAGCAAACAGCAAATTGCACCTGTGCTGTCTGCGGGAGACACACTTGAGACGCAAAGCACAGGAGTGGAAAGGGAGAGGGTAGGAAGAGGTAGACCCTCTGCAGCCCTGGATGAGGGGCCGGTCCGGCCACTATGATGTCATGCAGAGTGGATGTCAAGGACAAATGCACTCTGCGCACCAAGAAGGGCACTTCCTAAGGCTGCAGGTGGCCCCATGGTGAAGATGCAGCAATGACATTCATGCATAAGAGAGACAGCCCAAAGTCATGACGAGAAGCAGAACTGAAGGGAGAAACAGAAAACTCAAGAGGAGCAGTGGGAGGCCATGCACCTGAGTCAGTGATGAGGCGCAGCCACACTGGGAATCAGCCAGGAGGCACAGTGGGGCACCCGGAAACTGCAGCCCTGGCAAGTGCCTACCCTCCAGCACACCAGATGCCCTCCAGGCTGGGTTCTGGCCTCTGTACGCAGTGAAGGTTAACACCATGCCAGGTCTGCTCTCCCACCACAGTGGGCTCAATCTAGAGACCAGCAGCCTGAGAAAATTTGGGAAATGCACAACTAGGTAGAATTTAAACAACCCTTCCCCAAATAACCAATGTGTCTTGGTTACTTTTCTCTCGTTGCTGAGACAAAATACCAAGCGCCCAAAATGAAGAAAGGAAAGGTTTATTCAGCTTACAGTTTTTGGAGGTTTCAGTCCATACTTGGCAGGGCCCGAGGCAGAGTGGCGCATGGCAGAGGGCGAACGTTCATGGCGGCAGCACACAGCAAAAACCACAAGAGCAAAAGGGAGGGATGGTGGCAGAGCAGCCTCTTTCCTTGCCTTACACTGTAAACAGGCTGTCCCCACCTCTCCCACAGGCTCAGGATGTGTACAAAGCAAGCACCCCGGCTCCCTGCTGGGCCACTCAGCCAAACCTCTAGGCTCCCCAAGTTGACACAGTGTATCAACCATAACACACTGGCTGTAGGAGGAAATCACAAATGAAATAAAAAACATTCGAGTTGAAAAAGAACTCCAAAGAATCAACAAATTAAACCCAGGAGATGCAGCTTGTCTGTTTGTGAGGGAAGCCACTGAGATCAGACAGCTAACAGTGAATAGAAAGAAATTCATAACTGTGAGACTGGGATTAAAAAGCATGACCTCCAATCACTAATCTAACTCATGACATTAAGATTGGTGGGACAGGGGTCTGTCCCAACAGATGAGAAAATGGAATGGGGTCCTCATTAGGTCTTCTAGCTAATGCTGACTAGAAGGAGCTAAAAACAAACTTTACTAAAAAAATTCCCCTGGGAAATAAATTATGGACAGGGTAGAAAAAGAGAAAAAGCAGGTAAAGAAAGGCACCAATGGCCTTGGGACTTACACTAAGACACAGAAAGAGCTGACAGATATGACACAGAGAGAAGCCAGGTCCACAAACAATAAGCCACCTCCACCTCCAATGAAGTACAGGGAGACCAAGGAGAGAGCTGGCTAACTTTGAGGCAGCAGGGACTCGCACCTGTGCACTACCACACACGCTTAGATACATGCGCATCCACTCCAGAGCCACTATTAGTCAGTCTAGGGTCCTAATAGAGTACGGTAGATACCCACGTGCCCCCTTACTATCTCTAACTCACCCTGAATAAGGCACCCCTGTGCCAACTAGCTGCCCACTCCAAAGGGAAGGCCTTAAAAAATACATCAAGGACAAGTAAACAGAAAGAAGCTGCGTATAGACCACCAGAGGAAATGACGTTAGGCAGAGGGGCCTGGAAGCCAATCCAGTGATGGCAAGTTCTGGGTGTGTCTGTGTGGGTCTCTCATCCTTCCGTAACAGCCGCTGGGAACAAGGGGCCCATGGGTCCTCCCTCTTTCTGGAGCCCCTACCCTTACCCTTTCTTCTCAGGGTAGCTGCCTACCTTCTCCCCACCCCCTTTCTTTTCACAAACAAAGTGTCTTCCTTTTGTTCAATTTTGCCCCTCTTGTTTTTTATCAGGGCTGAGTTTATGATCCCAGTGGGCTGCTTGGACAGCACAGCAGTGGTGCTCATGCCCCAGATACAACAAGATTAGGCTACACCCCAGGAAAGCACCCCAGGAAGGCAGTAACAAGATGAGAGGAAAAGTCATGAGATACAGAGGTTACATAAGAAAGCGGGGAAAGTGGATGAATGAAATCTCCCCAAATTGCAGCACAGATTCTGTGCAGCTCCTGCCAAATCTTAGAAGAAATGGACCAGCTGATCCTCAAATTCCTGTGAAAACCCAGGCAATCCAGGGGGAGCCAAAACAATCAAATTTCCCTGTTCCGAAACTTACCATAAACCACAGCAATCCAAACTAAAAATGACTGAATTGCTCACATGTCTGAAGGGGTCAATTTCAGGTCCCATGAGTTACCTCTGGAAGGAACATCGCCAGCAAACTGACACTGGTGGTGTTTTAGCACTTGGACAGCACAATGTCTGTGGATGTGGAAATCAAACCTTCCCTTGGTCATGTTAGCCTCTCTGGCAAGCCTGTGCCTTGGTTCGGACACCAGGGACAACAGAGGACTCTCCAGGTTTGGTGGGAAAAGCAGCACTGCACTGCACTTGTAGACCCCGGTGGTCTCAGCTCAGCTCTGGGCACTGTTTGGACTTTGGAATTATAGCTGGGAAGTGTGTTCATAAACACCTACGGCTCAGAGCACTCATCTTGGTAGGAGTTGAAATCCAGACTCCCTACCCACCCCCCCAGCCCCTGCAGCCCCAAACTCTTAATGAAGGTTTCAAAATCCATGGGTAATAAATTTGATTTCCAAGGTTTGACAGCAGCAATTAAGCTCTGGCCACTCTATTTGCATATACTCCCCAGAAAGGACACCTGGGAGCACCCCCTGGCACCCCATGGCCATAATGGACGCCCTGCCTGTCCCAGGCACAGGAGCCAGTTCCAGCCCCCCAGCTGCAAGTGCAGCTCTGTGCTGACCTCATAAACAGTGATGGATGGTGACTACCTGACTCCCGCCCATGCAGCCGGCACCCGCAGAGGAGGAGAGCAGGGAGGCCCAACCCCAGCCCAGCAGACCTGCTTATGAGTGAACAATTACACCTCCCAGTTCTTGACTCCCTGGAGTTCGGGGAGATTAGTCCCCTTAGGGTGAGGAAAGATCTCACAGGTCCCCCATTCGCTGGTTTATCGCCTACAATTATCACGAGCTGCTTCTCTATAAAGTTTTTAGGGAGAAGAAAATCCTCTCATTAGAATGAATTACCCTATTTTTTTAACTCTCATGGCAGATATTTAATAAATGAAGTAATTTAGAAGCCATTTAAGGTATTATTGATGAAGTGATGTAGGTCCACGAAGCCCAGCCCCAAGCTCCGTGCCACTGCCGGCCCAGACACAGACCTCCGCCCAGCCACAGCTCAGGACGGGGAGCTGCACGGTGCTGAAAGGACCTGCAACTCTACCATCAGGTTTCTGAGGGCCAAATGTCCCCTCCTCAGGCCCCTGAACTCCATCTCATGGCCCCCTTCCTGCTTCTGCCCTGAGATGCACATCACACAGCACCCCTCCTGCCCCGAGTCTGGGTTTGCTATCCTGTGTATGGAAGCAGCGGGCACAGGTTTTTAAGCCAATGGGCCAACATGTGGTCACTCCTACGAGCGGCCATGACTGGCCTGTATGTTTTAAATTGCACACATGCTGCCCACAGGCTCCATTAAAAGTAGGGTCTGCACCTGGCTGGGGTCACGCCGGGGCACGGATGTCCACTGAGGGCATCATACTGACAAGTCTTGCATGGCCTCACAGGAGTCCTGCTATGTCTTCCTCCGCTGCTGTGAGAGGTTTGGCGAGCTGTTGCTGGGCAGATGGAGCACGGTTGCTGGGTTCCCTTGGTTTCCTGGATACGCTGGTTCTGCCTGGGAGCTCAGTTCCTGCCTCAGCCGCCTCAGGCAGTGCCCACAGACCTGGCCACTCCAGGTTCCACCACTTTGCATGCTAAGGTTGGAGGCTCTGTGAAGTGTTCACGTGGACGGACCCTAATGGTGGAGGCAGCATAGAGAGGTCTGCAGTGCGGGGCAGACCCGCCCTTTAGAATCTGATCCCCACCTGGCTTAGACCGTAGCTCTGGTGCATGAATGCCTGAGGATAGGAGGGGCCCACTCCAAATAGCAAGGGCTCTGGAGGGGAGGCTGCGTCCCTTTCCTTTTCCCAGTTCTGTTGAGAGTGTTCCTTGAGTTCATGTGCTGGGAGCACACTTCTGAGCTCACCGTTCCTGGTACGGTTTGAGGGTTATTAGGAATTTTGCCTAACTAAAAGACATGAAAGTTGTGGATTTTAGGGTCAAAGGTCTTCTGTTTTTCTTTAAATCAAACCTTCAGATATGAAATAAGTGCAGACAGTGACCCCGAGGTCCGGGACGAGTGTGTCCTAGAGCATCTCGGGCAGTGCAGAGGGAAATGCCACCTGTTTGCCGTTTGCAGGCTTCTGGTTTTATGCTTCAGAGCAAGGCTGTGGTGTTGTGTCACTGAGGAGCTGCGGTGCCAGCAGCAGGTGGAGCAGTCAAAGTCTTGTGGTTTTCACCACAGGCAGGATCGGGATTAGGATTAGGATGCCACTCTGCACAGTGCAGGCCTAGAGTGCTCAGGTCAAGATAGCGTACCAGGTCACCCAAGGTTGCCGTGCATTCAGCATCCTCACTTGAGCAGCTCAGAAAGGGAAGTGGAATGTCCTTCAGGTCGGGGCACCCTGTGAGGATCTGCATGTGACATGCCCAAAAGCCTTCTGGAGGGGAGGACTCCTCAGAGTCATGCTCCTCAGACCCTGCAGCTCTGGGAGCGCTACCTGAGCTCAGCTGCTTTACCTGGTGTCTATAGGGATGGGGGAGCACCTGGTCTCCAGCAAATGCCTCGATAGTGTCCCCTGGTGAGCTCAGGATGGTCTATTTTGACAGAATGGCAAGCATGACTCTGGAAGAGTAAAATAAGAGAGGTGGGTGAGGGGTTTTGGAGGCAGAAACTGTCAAACGCCACATGAAACGCATACCCTGCCCATGTGGGCCGGGGAACTGTCATCTCACCTCCTCACTGCTGCCGCGTGAAGGCACAGCAGCTCCGACTGAGGACCTCGAAGCTGGCATCGTGGGCAGGGACACAGCAGCCAGACACACACACAGTGTCCAACCGGAGCCAAGACCTCGTCCTCGAAACAGCAAATTTTAAAGCCTGCCCTTTCCGTGTATTTCCTTTATTTTTATGCTCTAACTCCTTGTGTGTTATTGCTTTTCTGTGTCTTCCTCAGCATCTGTGATCTTTTCCAGGACTGGAATGAACTCTAGGCAACGTCAGTCTGGAGCAGACTCCAAGGGGTGGGGTCCCTGGGGCCAGGGACCCCAGGGCCAGTCTTGGAGGAGCCAAAACAGGAGGCATGGAGTGGCATGTGGGAAGGGTTTTCTGGCCAGGGGAAGGTCATTCTTTTATTTTTATACTTTAATCATTTTCTTTTTTGAAAGTATCATGAGGAGCAGAACTGGATCATTAAGGCTATAATTTCTCAGTGATATAAGCTTTCCTTCAAAGTATAGAATCTAAATGAGACCCTTGGTAGGAAGTGTAAGTGCGTGTCGAGGAAGGAAATGCACAGTAGGACACAGCAGGTGCTGCGATGGCATGGGGCCCGCTGTCCCTCAAGAGTCTGCACAGGTGTCCCTGGTGACTTATTGGACTGACCTTCTGTGCAGACTTGCCAGGGAGAGTCCAATTAGACACTGAAGTAGTTGCACCAAAAATGTCTGTTTGTGTTTTACAGTAATTGAACTCAGACCGTCATTTCTGACAGCAATTAAACAGCAGACTGGCTGATTTTTGAGAGGGTCCCAGTGAGCGACAATGAGCCTGAGCTGTCAGAATTTAGGGAGATGCAGCCATCCCTTTAATTACTGCCTTGGCCACTTGTGAGCAGCAGAACCATTTTCCTCAGTGCAATAACCAGGGTCCAGTGGCGCAGTGCCTTCCTGTGCTGTTTGCCAAAATGTAGGAGGAATTTGGGTGCTATTTTTGCCAGGGCATTTTCAAATTCGACAGCCAACTTCAAGCTGTGTTGTCCTCCAAGGGTGTTAACTGGACTGTCCTGTTCAGCTACTCTGTGATCTGCAGTGTGTCTTATACATTTAAGGTCACTGCAATGCGATTTAGAACTTAAGGGGGTATTGAGTCTCGGAGTTACTGTGCACATTGGGTGGGGATCTATTTGCACCAACAGTAAGAAAAATTTTCTATTTTTTTTCTAGAGCTTTCCAGTCTTTAGGATGATTTTATTCTGCACAGCCCTGTTGAGTCAGGATTGTGCACACCTTTGGGTGTGGGGCTCCTGGGGTGCTCTGTAGGTACCAGCTGTCACAGCACCCCAAGAAGGCCATCAGGCCTGGATGCCTGGGAGACTCAGAGCAGCTAGGTTCCCTGCACAGCTACTTCCTGGATGTGGCCCACATACACTTTGGTTTGCGCCCCCTTCCTGGGACACAGGGGCACCATGTGCATGTGATAGGTGTACCTGGCACTCAGGAAGTATCTGGTCCTCCCCCTGCTCTGAGTGCAGGATCACTGCCCTGTCCCAGAGGGTGTGGTTGGTTCTGACCATGTGCCAGAGGGCAAGAAGCACTGAAGCCTTGTGGGTGTAGGTGGCTTGGCCAGCTCCAGAATCCCTGTGCACCCCCAGGACCTGGCTGGTTGCACCCCCAGGGCCTGGCCCACACCTGGTGCCACCTTCATGGCCCAGACTCGAAGTAGCCCCAGTTTTGCTGATGCCCGAGGAGGAAACTGCGGTAACCCTGGGAAGGCAGGGACAGCGCTGGTGTTCCTGGGAAGGTCTGTAGCTGCCATGTATCACCCAGGCCTCACAGTGCACAGCACAGCCAGCAGAGGGCACAGGCTGCAGAATTACCATGTGTCTCGTGCAGATGCCTCCACCGTGCTCTCAGGCGTGGACCCACACACTGGGATAGCTGCAGTTGAGACCACGTGCTCTAGAAGAGCTGGGGCCTTGGCCTGGGCCCTGAAGAAGGGGACCCCTTGCTCTGTGTTGACAGAATTGTAGAGCAAGGCAGGAGCCGACCTCATCCAGCTGGCACTGCCACGCGGGTTCCCTGTTTCTCCACAGGTTCTCCTGGTCTGCAGAAGTGGAGGCTGCCCAAGGCGGGTCTTGTGCTCACTCAGGCCATGCACAGCGTGGAGGGCACACAGCTGGCGGCAACCCATACTGCTTTGCGTGAGACCCCACATCCTTGCTGAAAGCTGAGAACCAGATGTCCTGGGAGAGGGGCAGAAAAGAAGCCAGCAACACCCAGCAGCTGGACCAGTCACACCAATGCCTTGACTTGGAACTCATAGCTCTTCTCCTGGAAGCAGTGGCACCAGCCTGTGGGTCTCAGTTTGCTTCACACACATCCCAGTGTCACTTGCGCCTGTGTTTCTTGCTGTCTCCATGCTGGCTCTGGGGATGGCTGGGTGTTGGCTCCATCTGTCTGGAGACAACTGGAAAGGTCACTATGCCAGGTGGCCACGCTACCTGCCCGCTTGGTGCTCATGCTCAGGAACACAGTTGAGGGTGGCCCCAGGGAGTCCACTGACCTCTCCCTGGGAAGGTAGCCCTGTGACCTCTGGCAAGGACACGGGAAGTGGCCTTGGGATTGGGCTCTATGCACGTGCACACATGTGTAGCTTGGGTCCCTGCAAGGTGAGAGCTGGACCCCACATCCGCACCCCTGACTCCTTTGGCTGTCCTTGCTCCTGCTGGCCAGGACTGCCTCCTCCCAGGGCTCCTGGCTTACGGAATCCTTCCTGAGACACTCAGGCCACCCTATAGGTGACCATAAGCACAGAGCACCCCAGTGGTCTCTGGGCTTTGCAGCCTGCTGTCCTTGCCCTCCTGGGCACTTGTCGGGGCCGTGAGTACCACACTCAGACTCGATGCTGGCTCTGCCTCTCCTGATTCTTCCTCTGAGAGACTCCTGCCATGATGTGGCTTCGGCCTTGCTCTCTGGAGGACTTGGTGTCTGATCAGGCGAAGCAGGAGAGGCAGAGCATGCTGAGGGGGCCGCGGGGACACAGTGCTCTTCGCATTTTACTTGAAGATACAAGTGATGCTTCAGGATGAATAGTCTGCTAATTAATCTGTAAGGTAGCTAACACATGACTGCCCCCACGTTTGACTGTTTGGAGACAGAGGTGCCATCCCTGAGTTCTTTTCCCTGGGTGGGGAGGTGAGCTGAAGTCTTTCCTTAGGAGTGTGGTCAAGAGTATCTGGGTGCCCCCGTGCTCCCAGGTCCGGGAACCAGGACTAGTGGAAGCCAGGAACAAGAGCAGGGGAGAGGCTCTTGTTGTGAGTTCGGCTTGATCTCCCTGCGTCCTCTGTCCCCTTAGTGACCCTGGCCCTGGGGAGCCTGGGGGGCACAGTCACCCTGTCTATATCCAGTCTGGTGGAGCCCCTGCCTGGGACACCCCCCAAAAGTGATGTCTGTCTCCTGTGGAAGCTGCCCTGCCCTGGGCCCTGGGATGCATGAATCCCAGAGCAGAGGCACAGGGACAGTGTGGAGGGGTAGGACCACCATGCAGAGGAGAAAGACTCAACAGGAGCAGTCAACAGCTGACACTGGGAGCCTTGGGCCACACATGTCCAGAGTGGCTGAGCAAAGCAGCAACCCATCCCCATGCGTGTGGAACTCGTGCAGGGTACGGCTTTCCTGCAGGGACCTGTGTGCCCCTGGACATCAGCTAGCTGCTACAGAAGGCCTGAAGTGAGAGGCAGCTGCTTTGTGGGAGGCCAGGAGACAGACGCCAAGGAGGTTCACTGTCACTCCAAGCCCACGGCGCACCTCCGGGGCCTAGAGGAGCAGCACCGCCACGGTGGGATGCATGGCCTGGAGATGAGGGGCTCAGGCAGAGTCTGTGGATGGAGACAGTGAGAGCCTGAGATGCTGGCCTTGGGAGGAAGGACCCACAGGCCAGGGTGAATCACAGGCCGGACTGCTTTGCTCCAACCAGTGTATGAGGAAGGCCACTCGGCAAATCATCAGGGCAGGACTCCATAAGTTGGAAAGCTCCACACTCCTGTGACAGCTGCCTCCATAATTCTGGTGTAAGTGAGGGAATCCACCACGAGGGTATGGCTGCACAGCCAGAAAAAGTTCGCTATCAGAATACTTACAGGGCTTTTAAGAATGAGAGGAAAAAGAAACATCCTACTATTCCAGTGAGGAAGTGGGCAGAGGGACCAGTGTCCATCCATATGTCCACCTACCAACACATCCACCCACCATGCACCCCATCTACCATCCACCCATCCACCTACCCATCCATCTGCTAATCAATCTATCCATCCATCCATCCATCCATCCATTCACTAATCTATCCATCCACCTACCCATTAGTCTATGCACTCACCACATACCTATCCACCATCCATCCACCTATACTCCTCATCTACCATGCACCCATCCACCAGCCATGCATCCACCCCTCCACCCATGTGTATCCCTCCTTCCCTTCCTGCTCCCTCTGGTGAATCCCCACCAGGCACCCTCTCGTACACTGCACATGCTTTTCTCAGACAGCATCTCAATTTGTTGAGTGTGCCGCCCATGTGAGAGTGGGAACTGGGTTGGGGAAGGGGTGCAGACAGAAGCAAAGGTAAAAGCACTGTGATAGTGATGATAGACGTGAACAAGAGCATGGGGAGGGACAGTGCAGCTCTTTGTTAGACTTGGCCAGGCAGGGTGTGAGTGCTGTCCCACCTGCAGGGAGATGAGAGCAGTGCTGGGAGAGGGAGCTCAGGGCACATGAGGATCCTGTGGAGACCCAGGAGCAGCTGCTAGCCTGGGAAGGCGGAGCAGGGGGCCAGGGCAGTGGCCCCAGGTGGCCTGCATGGAGACAGGGCAGGCTCAGGAGGATTTGCCTCCAGTGAGTGAGGGATTGGATGTCTCCAGCCTGGGGAGCAGTAACCATATGCACACTGTTCCTCTTGCATTTTCTTCTAAACCCTGGGGCAGTATAGCTTTCAGAGAAGTGGCACCTCATAGAGTGCTGCTTGGATTAACATCATTTTCCGGAAAGAGATTTGAAAATATGCAGTGGAAGCCTTAGAAAGCCTCAAGTCATTAGCATCCTCCTTACATTATGCCCAGGAAGTTCTATTCCCAGGAAGTGCTGATGGATCTGCTAACGAGATGTGCAGAGACGGCTGTCAGAGTGTTCGCTGCAGTGTTGTTTATACGAGTGGGAATTAGAAGCAGCCTAGGTATTTCATTATGTCCATGCACAACCCCACACTCATCAAGTGGAGTGTTGCGCCTCTATAACACGGTTTCAGGGAAGGCCTTCTTGCAAAGGGGAAGCAGCAGACTACACAGACGGAAAACCACGTACAATGAATGGAGCTAAGGAGGACGCAAAATCCCAGCTTGAAATTGCAGCCGTGTTTTATGAAGCTGCCCATGGAGTAGAAATGGATAATAAATAGAATCGTGGCTGACCATGCAGATGGATGGGGCCAGGCCCCAAAGGCCAGCAGATCTCTGGTGCTGATCTGCAGTGGCCGGGCAGGGGGAGCCATGACCACCTTTGCACAGCCACCCCGAGGTCCTCAGCACCTGGCCAGGGAGCATCAGCTTTTTTACCTATGGACTCTGTCCAACTCAAGTCTAACAGAGAATGCCAACCTGGCCCCTGGACTAGTCACACTAATGTCCTGATCCTTGAGAACTCCACAGCCCCCAGCAATTGCCTGCAACTGGGGGTCACTGGAATCTGCCCCTCTCCATGGCATCATGACCCCTGCCCTCTTGAGTCTTGGTGGACCAGTGGTGTGGAGGACACCAGGCTACAGGAAGAGCTGAAAGGTCAGCCTCTGCCTGTCCCTGTGTGGGTGACTTTGTGTCCTGTGGTTTTCTCAGGGGCCTCAAGGAGCCCCATCTGCCTATCCATCGCTGGGGCCCCTGTGCGGTCTGTGGAGCTGAGCAGTGGCACTGGGCCCTGTCCCTGAGCTCCAGGCCACTTGCTCTGTCTGATGCCCAGGCCGTGCTCATGATACCCATGGTCCAGCATCTTGGTGGACCTGCCGTTCTCCTCTCCCTGTGGCTGTCAGCAGGAGGACCAGGCCCTGGGGTCCTGCCTTGCGGGCTGTGAGCTTGTGCACCTTGCTGCTGTCCTCACGCGGTAGCTTTGCTGTATCACCCCAGGGAGGGGAGGCTTCCTGTTCTGCCTTGTGTGCCAAAAGTATGGCTTGGACTTCCTCTTGGTGACCTCGGCCAGGCCCCACACCAGGCACAGGGGCGTCACAATCCTGCGCACACTCCTGGGGAGAGGGGAGATCTGCGCTACCAGGATGGTCCTAGCTTCCTTGGTGCCTTCCTGCAACCCCCATTCCAGTTTCTGTCCTGCCAATACTGTCTTCACCCAGGGCCACTCCAAGGACTTGACAAAATCACTCATTTGAGAAGCAGCTTTGAGGAGAAAGGGGTAAGACTTCTCAGCCCTCAGGAAGTGGTTGTGGATTAGTGTTTCGCCAAAGAAATTCTGGCTTAAAATATTGCTTCACTAAAAAACCACAAATAACTCTCCCTTGTCTCCTGTTACTCCCTATGCCCAGTCCTTCGTCCTGCCCTGCTTGCCCCGGTCTGACCCCTATCTGACGCTGAAGACCCTCCTAAGATCGCCACACCCAGGTACCAGGTGCTGTGCAGACCAGGTCAGTCCCTGGGACCCAGGTGTACAGATGCCGCACTTCCGAGCCTCTGCTGCACTGCGTCAGGGGCAGTGCTGAGGTTCCCCAGCCAGGTGAGCAGGCCACTCAGGGAACCTGGTGGTGTGTGTGACTCGGGTGTCCTGATTATACCAGTGTGTCACACACCTGCCAGAGCCTCACAAGTCCAGATCCGAATGGAGAGAGCTGGTTAAATGGGCTGGGACCAGACGGACAGGCAGGACCCCAGACCCAACCCCCAATCAAGCCCAAATTTGGGACAAAATCTCCTGAAAGTTACACCAAAACAATTTCCAGTCAATGTCAAGGAGAGCAGGAAAGCATAGTCCAGCTATACAAGCCGAGGAAAGAGGAAGCTGTGGGAAGTTTTAGGACAGACTGTTCACACTATTCAGGAGTTAAAAAGGTGGCGAAGGAGCTGTGGCTTTAGCATCACATTTACAAGGTAAAATTGAACCTGAAGCAAGAAATGTAACTCAGCCACATCAGTGGGGATGGGAAATCAACTTCGCATTTGAGCTAGGACACTCAGGAGAATATTCGAAACCATTCTCCGGGAAGAAAACAGAGAGCCCCTCGGGCCTGCCGCCAGCCCCGGGCCGGAGCGAAGCTTATCACCGGTACAAGGGCCTGTTAGTCTCGGGAGACAGGAGGCCACTGTGACGGACGTGGTCTCCTCTTATAAAAGGAAACACGGGCTGTGGAAACCCTCACGATGGGGTGAGAAGGGCCATAACCGCAGACACAGATGACGCACACCCCCGAGCTGGTGCTGTTACTGTTTCCTGGCGTGGGTCTTCCCTGACCTGGGCTGCTGAACAGCTATAAATCGGGGTCTTCAGCAACCACAGCTGTGTCTCACCCCCATCTGTGACCGTGTCCCTGACGTCTCATCTGAGGGCCCTTCTGGCCAGGGCCATGGACCTGGGGTTCCCTGAAACCCCTCTGGCTTCTCGGGTTCTTGGCCAAGCTATCGGATGGCAAAGTGGAGAGGTGGACACAGAGAGGGGTCTGCAGGGTTGTGGGGAAAGGGCCCCAGCAGCCCCGTCCTGCCTGTGTCTCGGTCAGTGCCTGGCTGTGACCTTCAGCCGGAGTCCAGTTAGGTGGAGTCCTGGGGCCCCTGGGTGTCCCTCTCCTTTGTTCTCACACCCGTGTGCGGCCTGGAGCAATCCCGGATGAGACGGTCAGTCCTGGGGCAGCACAGCAACAGGCCCTACCTGTCTTGCCAGGTCTTGGGGTTCATAGGGTGCCGGGAGGCTGGGGACACCACTGGGTGGACTTGTGAGGTCTCTGTGCTGAGGAGGAGAAGGCCTGGGGCCAGAGCCCAGAAACCTCAGGATACTCAGACTTCCTTGCTTCCTTGCTGGCCTGACCACACCGCTCTGCTCCTTTACATTAGTGATGCCACTGGTCTGGGACTCAGTTTCCCCTTGAGGAGGGGGGACAGTGGTGGGGCACTGGGAAAGGTCAGAGGACAGAGGAAGGCGGCAGCACACAGCCAGGGGAGTCTGTCCTCACCACACAGATGTGGGAAACCCAGGGCTGGAGGAGGACGTAACCCCGCAACTTGGAAGCTGGAGTTTACCTTGGGGACAGGGCCACCTTGGAGGCGAAGCCAAGCCGTCTGGCTCTCACGCATCAGACCCCTTGTTTTCTTTTTTTGAGACAGGCTTCTCACCATGTAGCTCAGGTTGGCCTTGAAGTTGAGGTGACTCTCTTGCCTCAGCCTCCTGGGTGCTGGGATTATAGGTGTGCCCCACCACACCTGGCTGAAATTGATGTTCATAGTTACGTTCATGAGCTCTCTGGCAGCACAGGTCAAGGTGGCATCGGGGGTTAGGTGGGTTGCTCTGCTTGTCCTGGGCTGCAGGGGGGCCTCTCAGCACCTCCCAGCTGCTTCAACCCCGGCCCCTTGATAAGGCAAGAGGGTTTGTGGGCCCTTTGGTCTCCTCAATCCTGAAGTTCACTTCACGTCCTCACAGCCCCCAGCCTTTCCCTGTGCTGGGGCTTGGGTGCAAGGGCGTCTACCTGGTCACACCCCGCACCTTTCACATCCTGAGTTCTTGACATCCCATGCCCTTCACACTTTTGTCACCCAAGAGCGTGCCCCATGGGTGCCAGCCCTACTCACTGCCTGCCTGTGTCCAGCATCCTGCAAGGAAGCAGGTCCGTGAGGGTTGTTATGTCCTTGGCCTGAGGCTACCTGGACACATGGCATCTCCACAGCCCTGTCCAAAGAGTAGCATCCCCAGGTGACCTGTCACCTACAGGGCCAAGAGCTATGAACAACTGGTGTGCAGCCTGTGGACCTGGCCTGGGGCGCTTCTGGGCCCCATAGTGAACCGACAGAGGCAGGCCATGCGATGTAGGCATCCAGGCCTTCATCAATCCTTGTAAACCCCACATTTTCCTGGACTTGGAGCTGTTTCTCTGGAGCAGCATTTGGGAATTCAGCAGCTCCTCTCCACTTGATTTAGCAGCTGGAGTCGTGGCCCCTGATTAAGTCTGACATTGTCTTCTCAGAGTGAGTTGTTAGCTCAGGAGTTGTTTGCACAGAGGTTCCTCCTTGGGGGCTCCTGGGCCTGGTGGGTGATTTCAGACATCCGACTTCGAGACAGAGGCAGGGGCCACACGCGCTGGCCTGGGGGACTTGGGGGACTGCAGAGCCCAGGTGGTGGTGACAGGGGGAGGAGCACATTCTCTGCTGCCACAGCACACAGTAAATGCACAGTAAGAAGCAGAACAAATAGAGGAATCAGGACCAGAAATGGGGTCCTCACACCAGTAACTCTGTGGGTCTAAGTCACACAGGGCCCTGGTTTTCCAGGGCTCACCTGGCTGTGCCCCTGACTCTGGGACCTCACTCTCAGGGAAAGGGAAACCAGGGTCTTTGGGGCTGGATCCCATGAGTGGTTCTGCCCAAGACGTAAGCAGAGTCACTCTTTGCTCTGTGATTAAAATCCAGGCCAAGCTAATTTGGCTGTGGGCTGGGATATTTGGAATTTTTCATGACAAAGTGATAACTTGCAGGAATGAAATAAACTCTACAAGAGTTTTCATGGAAAATGGATCATTTCTGGAAAATGGTTAAAAGGAGTCAGATGCAGTCTTTTCTGGCAGAGCTAGAATACAGAAACAGGTCATCCATACCATGGGGAGACAGGGTCGAGGGATGGCCTGCTGTTAACACCACTGTCAGCAAGCATTAGGAATGGAAGTGCAGGGCCCTGGGCTCGGGGTTGTCCTGGATCCCTCATCCTGCAGCTAGAGGGGAAATGCCCTGAGCTCGTGCCTGCCACAGAGAGACAGCCAGGCAGAAGGTGGCAGTCCTTTGCTCAGAACCTACAGGAAATCCTCAAAAATGCCCTAGCAGGCTCTGTGCTGCTCGGTGGTGAGCAGGCTATGTTTACAGTGTGTTCATGGAAAGCCAATGTGCCTGCTGCCTCAGGAGGAAGCAGAAAGCTGAGCTGGCCTGGGGGTGAGATCCAGCTTGGGTAAGGCTCCTCCTCCCACCCCAACACGTTCCTCAGAAACACAGCCCAGTTGCACCCAGAACAACCTGGGGCCTTCAGAGGGTGACCCAGGACATTAATACCACAGGCCATGTCCAGCTGGTGCTCTGGATACCATGTCAACCCCTGGGATGCCCTCATGGGTCCCCAGCAAAGTCCTCACTCATGGTCGTGTCAAGGATCCTCAGGTGGACACTGCCTAGTGACCTCAGGCATCCTGCGTCACATTCCCATGGTGTCCACTTCAGGGCTGTGGGGTTTGCCAGTGCAGACTGGACCTTCCCCTCTTGAGGGGAGATGGTGCTACATTTTCCTGCTTCACCTGTGTCCGAGGTCACAGGGCCATGGCTGCCCAGTTCCGGCTAGTGCCCAGGCCAATGCCGGTCACAGAGCAAACCTAGCCAAGTCACACTGGGATAGCTCCCTCCCTCATGGACCCACTGAGGCTGCAAGTGCTCCTCACACCTCGTTGGTCAGAGCATCCTCCTCTCTGCGGTGAGTCTGGAGACCCGTGGTGACGGAGCTCTGTGAAGGATCTGTGGTTCTCCACGGCCTTGACCTGTCCTGGAGTCCCCTGCGTGCTCCTAACTGAGGCTTTGGAAGAACTGTGTTGGTCCATGTCTACTCCCAGTAGGGTGCTTGGGGGGCGCTTCTGGAGGAAAGAAGTCAGACCTTGAGTCTTACCTGGTGCACCAGCACGTCTGTGCTCACTGCTGACCCCATGGTGGACCAGGGCCTGATGTGGACCCAGACAGCTGTGTGGTGGGGTTGAAGGCCTGTGAGGACTATTCCCTCCCTCCCTTTCCTATTCTGGAAAATCTCAGCTGAGCACAGTCCCACCCAGGCAGACTTGACATGTTTTCAAGGTCAGCTTGGCCCCTGATTCTTCTGTTGCAAGGCGTCATGGTGAGCATCTGCCTTGTGTCAGTGTCAGCGAAGTGTGTGTCCACCATGCCCGCCTCGCTCTCAGAGCAGCAGCGAATGCACAGCTTTGGATACTCTGTCATGCGCATGGCCTAGAAATTTCCGAGTAGTAAAGAGAAGAGGAAAACGGCTACCAAATGGAAATGCTGAGAAGCCTTTGAACTGCACAAGGGTGCAGGGCAAGCGGCCCGGTTCCCTGTGACCTGGAGGGGTTAGGCCGATACAAGGATGGACATCGTGTGTGGTGGACACGGGTGCTTGGTTCAGCTGTGTCCCCTCATTGTCCTCATGCCCGCCCAGGCTTCCTTGCTCAGGCTCAGAGGGTCGAGTGCTGTGGCCCCTTCCAGCTGAGACTCGTCTTGGTCCACAAGTGGGACATCCCTTCCTCTAAGCTTCCTGTGTCGGTCTCCTCCCTTCCTCAGCTCCCAAAACTGCAGCCGAAGGTCCACCTGGAGAGAGGCAGGGGTACAGGGATGATCTCCGTGGTCTGCCGTGGGTGAGTAGCCCCAGCCTGCCTACTCAGTTTGCTGGCTGGTGTTGGACCTACCAGGGTTGGAGTGGGGACCAGGGAGGGACACACGGACCAGGGCCACCATGGCCTGCATGTGAAAAGGCCGTGTCCCACTGCCCAGCATGGCAGTTTCATGTCTGGCCCTTCCTGCCCACTCCTGGCTGAGACACCCCCACCCGATGGCCCTTTACCTGATGGCTCCTCAGTGACCCACGGCAGCTCCCCACCTGGCTGTGCTGCTCTGGAGGCCACACCGATGTCCTGCCTGGCAAAGCCCAGGAGGGACCTGGCCGGGTGGGGCAGTGAGGTCACCACAAAAGATCACCACAGTACTCCCTGCCCTGTCCCCTTGGCTGAGACTGGGGAGCCACAACCTATGCCAGTGGCACCTGCTTCTCCCCTTTTGGCCCAGGTCCCATTTTGTGCATCCATTTCTTTGTGGTTCTTCATGATTTTTTGTTTTTTCATGACCATAGTTCACAAAAACGTTTTCTGTCTAACAATTATCTCTTCCCCAGTACCCAAACTTACTTTGGGTTTATAGATTCTTCAAATGTGAGTCATTTTGCAGCCTGGACGTCTGCTTTTAACCCAGCTGTCTGTGGAAAAGGGTACTGGCCCACTACTAAATCTCTGGTGTAGGGCCTGAGGTTAAGATGAAACTTGAATCAGCTAATTCACTTCTTACAGGACCTCTTACCGCTGCCATGGGAAATGTTGGTCATGGGTCCTGTCCCACTGGAAGGATGCACTTGAGCTCTCTAGAGGTGACAGCTCTCTTCACCTGTCATAAAATATAGCAGATGCCAACTTCCTGTTCCTTCTGAGACAGTTTTGATCAACTGGATTTCAGTCCATTGGTCCTTGTTTCAACTGAGTTATTAATTTCAACTTGTTGGAGAAATGTGGTTCATAACATTGCCTTTCGTCTGTTTATAGTGTGTATAAAGATGGATTTTATGGCCAAAGCAAAATAGCAGGAGAGAACATTGCAAGTGTCTTCCTCTTTTGTGAAGCGGTGTGGAATTGACTGCGGTGTGCGGGGAGGAGGGGTTGCAGACTGGCCATCCAAACCCGGAGTGACCACAGAAGAGCTACGACCGACCTAAAGCAACCAAGGAGATGACAAGAAAGTGCAAAAACAACGAGTTAACTCAGAGGAAGACGAAAAGGAGTTAAACATAAAACACGGGGTCATGGAGAACGATTTGCCAGATGATAGAGAGAACAGTGACTTTTCAATTAGCCGTTAGTTGCTAGGATGAAGAGATGGGTTAGTTAAAAAGTGAGACCCACATTTCTGCTGAAAACGCACTTCAGACAAATGTGGTGCAGAGCGAGGGGAATGGCAGGCATGGGTATGGGTGCTCACGCCGCTGCTACGTTGCTGGGTGGCTGTGTGCATCTACAAACTTCAGCGTGGAGCCCAGAGCGACACCTGAGCCTTGTTTCCTTACCATAAAGGGGTGAGGTCCCCAAGGTCACATCACAAACCTAACAACACACTCTTAACTAGAAAGCTTGAAGGAGTGTTCGTAAAGCCGATGCGCTAAGTCTGAACAAAGCCACAATGACGGTGTGTGGTTTCCAGAATGCTCCCTCAGTAATTGCAGAATAGGTAGACAGAAAGTAGCAGAGCAGAAACGCGGCTGTGTAAGACGCACCACCTAGGGACAGCCGAGGTTGAATTCCTTCTTGCACACTGGAGACGACCGCCTGGGGTCCTGGGAGTCACGCTGAAGTTGAAAGGATTCAGGTCCTCCGAGGCTGTCATGGAATACAGTGGAATGAAATTAGAAATCAATAAGAGAAAGAGCCCTGAAAAATCCCCAAGCATTTGGAAACTAAATGACACATTTCTAAATAACCCTGAAGGTCAAAGCAAAAAGATCAAAAGGAAAATTTGGAAAGCATTTTGAGCTGAGATAAAATCAAAATGGCACAGATCACAATTTTCGTGAAGCACCCTGAGCTCCTCAGGGCAACTTGCTGTGGGGAGATAGGCCCCTTGCTGGAGAAAAAGGAGGGTCACAGAAGAAAGCAAGTTATCAACCAAGAGCACAGAACAATCACGAATGAAGCCAACAAGAGAGGAAGGACAAGCCCAAATCTGCTTTGAAAAGCTTTTCAGTGATGGTTGCGTCTTCTGTAAACAGAGCTGCAACTGCAATGGGTTCACTGTAGGCCGGCAAACACCTGCAGAAGCGGGACTGTCAGCTCCACACGCTGTGCTCACAGCTGGAGGGGGGATGCTTTCCTCCTCACCCCTACAGCCAGCATTACTGTGACAGGAAGGCCCAAGGGGAGACCTTACGGGAGAGGACTACAGAGAGGAGATCTCAACACAGATGGAGAAACTCCACACAAAATCTCAGCAGAGAGTTAGACAAAACACTAACAAAAGGACATTTGTCCACAAGTACAAGGTTTGCTGAACTGAAAATCAGTTAACATAGTTGTCCATATCAGTAACCAGAACAGAAAAGCGTGCAATCCTCTCAGTGGGTGAAGAAAAGCCTTGACAAAATTAAAGATGTCTTCATGATAAAAATTTCATAAGTAGAAATGGAAGGAAAGTTGCTGAAGCTGGTAGTGTGTCTCTGATAAAGTTAAATCTGCATCCTACTGCACAGTGAAAGACTACACAGGCTCCCCCAAGAGCAAGACAAGGACCTGTGTTCCAACACCAGACTGGACTATCTAAGCATGAAAACAAGGAGAGGAACACATAGCTAAACACACACACACACACACACACACACACACACACACACACACACGAGAGTGCATATGCCCAGATCTGAAAGAAAGAAGTAGCTATATCCAGAGGCCACAGGGTGGCCTACCTACAAAATCCAGTGACTTCTACCTTCCAGCTGCTAGAAGTCCTAAGGGAGTTTAGCACTACTGCATAATAAGAGTACATTCTATTTTAACTCAAATCCAAAAGGTCAAATTATTGTTTGTAATGGTGTCAGAGCCTGAACTGCCAGGCACCAATCTGAGCTCATAGCTCCAGACTGAGGGCGGCGGGGTCAGAGTGCTGTGTAGGGAAACAGAAAGGGAGTGAGTAGAGGACACAGGGGACGGGGTAGGACTCAGCACTTTATGGGGTCCTTCCCCCACCCCACCGTATAGTCAGCACAATGCCAGTCAACACTCGGCCCAGCATTTCCTGGAAACAGACTAGGTGCTTCTAGAACTCACATAAAAATGCAGTGGACCTAGGGTATCCCACAGGTCTTGGAACCAAGGAATGAAACCGGTGGCCACACTGCCTGATTTTGTGATTGTCCAGGGTGGCACTCAGACAGACGGAATGGGCTTAGAAATGAATGTTTAGCTGAACAGGTGGAGCAGCATTTCAGGAGTAGATCTGCATGTGTGTGAACAGCTGGTTTTGACAAAGATGCACACGCAAATTAATAAAGAATGGGAAATCTTCCAAGAGACAGTGTCTGACATTTGGGTATACACCTGCCAGAAAAGAGAGACCACCAAACTATCCCTAACTCAAACTGGATCTTATCCTAAAATACAAAATCTAGACTCTAAGAGTTCTATAACTTTACATAGGAAAAATCTTTTGTGATCTTGGTTTAAGCAAGTAGTACATAGATATACTATCAAAAATTAAGCCCAGCAAAGAAATACATTGATAAATTGGACTTGGTTAGCACTAAAACTTTCTGGTCTTCAAAAGATTATTAATAGAGTAAAAAGACAAGTCATAGATAGGCAGAAAGCATTTGTAAAGCATACATTTGGTGAAGAAATTGGATCTGGAATTCATAAAGAGCTCTCACAAAGCTCAGTGTGAAAAGAATAACCCAGTAAAAATGAACAAAATATTCACTGAAGAAGATGCATGGACAGGAAATGATTGTGTGGGAAGATGCCCAATGTTGGCAGTCACCAGGGAAATGGAAGCTGAGCTGGCCCTCGAAGGGCACTGCTGAGACTCGGTGACAGTGGCCAGGAGGGTGTCAGGCACTGGAGCTCGGGGGCAGAGTCATGGGGGCTGCTTGGCCTTTTCTTAAATGGTGTCAGTGGAGCCTCCAATCTCCAGGTGCACTAAACTGTCCAGTATGCGAAGGAAGCCTCTCCTCTCTGTGTCGCCCCACCAGGCCTCAGCATCCTGCAAGAGCCTCACAGAACAGACTCAGGGGCACCCCACCCAGCACAAGGACTCCCTGCCCGGCCTCCGGGGCCCTGGGGGCAACACATCTGCTTCAGGTTCTCCTTCACAGCTTTGCTTCAGGGAGTCACCGAGCCCGGCCTCACCTGGCTCTCAAGGCAACAGTTCTTAGTGTCTGCTGGAATCGAGCGGAGGATGTGTGGCCAGGAGGAGGCCGGGGCCCAAGGCCTTCCTGCTGGATCCTGGCTGTGGCTGAGGCCAGGACCCACCTGGCCCTCACACCCCAGGCCTCCTGCTCAGTCCCAGCTCCCTGAGGTGCTCCGGGGGTCCCAGCCCTGTGCCTGTCTGCACCTTCAGTGCCCTCCTGAAAAATTTGTGGGCTGAATGCAGGTTCCTGCCACCACCTGTGAGCTCTCTTCTTGGAGTGATCATTGTGTAGGGAACTAATGAGGGGGTTCTGACTCTAAAAACCGCTGCCTTTTCGAGTGCCTGTTCTTCAGTTCAACATCTTTAAGTCAGATTAGCATGAGGCTGCTGCATAGCCCCATAACGGTACTCACATGATGCCTGTTCAGTCTGAGAGCACTTCTCCCATCTCAGCCAACCGTAATCTGATCAGATTCAGAGAGAAGGTTTTTTTGGTCCATACTGTGGAAGTGTGAAATAACTAAGCAGTTAAAATTCATGATCTACACTTTTGTGTCATTATTATTGCATTAGCATGAAATTATACTTCTAGTTAGCCATAATTATGCTCGTAATTATTCAATTTATCACTATAGGTCCTCCTGGAAGTTTTATTGGAGGATTTATTAACATTAATAAATTGTTTTTCTTCATCTCTGTATTATGAATTCTTCTCATGTGTGATATGATCTATTATCCATTACATGATCACTCACCCCAAGCACGGGGTTGTGCAGCTCATCAAGTGCATGAGTCCACCAGAAACGTCACTTGGAAGGGCTTGACGCCCCCAAAGCTGGCTGTGGTTGGACACTGTCCCAGGAAGAGCTCTGTGTGGATGGGGCTGGACCCCAGAGCCACGTCCAGAGCTCCCAGCTGAGCCTGGGGTTACCCTAACATCCGGCCAGCTGGGCCCTTCCATCTTTAGTCCTGCCCAGCCCTTGCTCAGGCCACGGTGACCTTGGTATTACTCTAACTGCCCCCCTGGAGGTCATGAGTCTGTGACAGATGCCCTTCCAGTCCCCTCTCCTGATCTCTTAGAGTGTCTTCCACCCTCTACCAGTTGACCTTCGTCAGAGCATTAGAGGTTTGCTGGCCTGCACAAGTGCTATGGATGGAGTGTGTGTCCCCCAAAGTCCCTAGTCAAAGCCCTGACCCCGGCATGGCTGTGTTGGGGGTCTTGAAGGGAGTGACAGGGTTGAGGGAGTCCTGGGGGGGGGGCCTGGGGCACTAGCGCCAGTGTCCTCATTAGACACACCAGAGCTTCTGGCTCTTGGCCACCTGAGGACGCAGCAAGAAGGCTGCCACCTGCCCCAAAAGGAAGGTCTAGGGGACATCACCCCTGTAGACACTTCCATCTCAGACATCAGCTCTAGCCTGTGGAAAGCGCAATCCCTCACTATGACTGCCAGCTGGCCGGTGGTGTCATGCTATAGTTGCCCCAGCAGACAAAGGCAGCCAGGAGCTGGGTGACCTGGCCCTCACTCATGGCACACTAGGCTCTTTATGGTGACTCCCACAGGTGTCTCTGCTGAGCGGTCTCCGGGACACAGCACCCGCCTAACAGCTCGCCAGCAGGCCCGCCCACCTGTTGTTATCCTGTATAGATAGAACAACTGAGGCCAGGAGACATAGCCTGGCAGTGCGGGGCAGAGCAGAGTGGCCTTGCCCACATTCTTTGATGCTGTGTGGGTTTCCATATGTGCACCCTCATGATGCTCCTGAGTCCCTGAGGCCTGGGGCTGGTAGGCTACTGCCACCCAGATGCCCCCTGGGAAGGAGGGACCGCCGAGGGATGCCAGCCTGGGGGTAGCACCCCAGGGCCCTGGCCTGTGTCTGGGTTGAGAGACCCTGACTGCTATGGAGTCTCTCATCACATGACAGTCCTGCCTTCTGGTTGCCAAACCAGTTCCCCACCCACAGGCTGGTGTCGTGGCACCAGTGTGTCACACACTGCCTCAGCTGCAGAAATCACATCTGCAGGTGGGTGGGCCCAAGAGCCAAGGCACAGCAAGGCAGGGCACAGGCAGGTATGGCTGGGGCACAGGGCCCTTAGGGGTCTGTGCTCTGCCCAGGGCAGAGGCTTATTCCTGCCACCACCTTGGCCACCACCCACCTGGCCAAGGGCACAGAGGGGACCCCAGAGTGGATTCCACTGATGCCCTTCCCAGTGTTCTGGCTGTGGAGCACTCCGACCTGCAATGTGGGATGGGAGTTCACTTCCAACCATGTCCTGATCCCTGCTCCTCAGGCTCCAGGAAGGGCAGAGGTGGTTCAGGGTCGGTCCCAGCCTGGGGAGCTCTGCCAGAGGGTGTCTTTCTCTCAGTGACACAACACTCCATGGGAGATTGTTTCATAATTCATTTCGTTTTAGGACTAGTGTCATGCTGCATTTATTTACATAGCTGCAGGATGAGAGGATGCATAAAAATAATGAATATCCATTAAACAAAAATACATAGTAAACAACACCTCCTGGGCCCGCTCTTCTGGAAACTGGGCTCCAGCACAGTGATGGCTCCTCACCTTTCCTTGAAAGCAGCACCCTCCAAAGAGCAGTAGGCTCATAGGCGCTGCCCCAGCATGAGCAGAGCCACTGGAGTCCTGCCAGGGTGCTTCCAGGCCCAGGGCAGCTGGGCAATAGTGGAGGCAGTGGAGTGCAGACTGACTCCAGGGCTGACTGAAGCTGCTTCTGCTGATTCTGGTGCAAGCCCAGGGTCACACTGGCAGGCTGGTCATGGGGCTGGCACTGGGCCCTGAGCTCGGCCCTTGGCCTCTGGGGCCCATTTGTGGTCCATGAGACTTAGGGCCACATGGGCTGGCCAAGCACCAAGGCCCCTGGGCATGTCTCTGTGGAGTGATTGGGGCCCTGAGGGTGGGAGCCCCAGGAAAGTGCTTCTCTGAGCTGTGTCCTGCAGGTGCTCTGGCTTGCATGATGATGGCCTGACACACACAGGTCTCTTGGTGACGGAGACACTGGGAGGACGGATGCATCAACATCCTTTTCCTGTGGGAAAGGAAATCCTGGGAGACTCCGCCTGTTCACAGCGGGACGCAGCTCTGTGGCTCTGTCTGGAGGATCTCTACTCCTCCACTGCAAGGGTGAGGCAGTTAATGCTGGCTGCCACCTTTAGCGGATTACGAGTGCCTTGCTGTGGTAGTATGACTGACCCATACATGAGGTCACAGCTGGATGGGCCACAGGACTGGGCACTGGTTGGACGAGGTGAGTCACAGGGGCTAGGTGTGGGGACAGTATCTGGTCTCTGGCCTCTTCCTCTCCTGCTCCCTCCCTGTCTCTGCCCCTGGCTGCCATGAGTGAGCAGCTTTCCTCTGCCAAGTGCTCTGCCCATGATGTCCTGGGCCACCACAGGCTTATAGAAGCAAGGCCAAGTGACCATGGACTGAGCCCCTGAAACTGTGAACCAAACACAGCTTTTCTTTTTAAGTGCTGCAAGTTAGACACTTTGTCCAGGAATGCAAAAGCTGACCATGACAAAGGACCTTCCTCTTTTGCTGCCAAGTGAGCTCTTAGAGGCCAGGGATTGTCCAGGGCTCCTGAAAACTCCACATTTAGGAAATGCTGGGCACCCACAGGCCACCTGACCCTACCCGTGTCCTCTGCTCCTGCTGCTAACCGGGAGCCCAAGGCCCCTCATGGCACCCACAGTGCTCCCGAGACACAAGGCCGAGGGTCCCCTCTACAAGGTAGTTTGTTCAGAACCCTATCCCCTGGGCCACACTGCTGCCCCCACAGCAAGGGGAACCCCAACCCAGAGGATGTAACCCCATCCACACAGCCGCTGGTGGTCACTTCTCAGCAGTGTGTGGGAGCAAGACTCGAAATGCATGTGGCCCAGTTGTTGGCTTCTGACTTGGAGCTCCTGTTTTAAAGGCAGAGCTTTTCATTCCTGTCAAAAGTGTGGGGTCTGCTTACCACATAAAAGTAAAGGAAAATAAAGTCTTCTGCGTGATAAAGACTGGCTACCCCACACTCGTTATGTGATTAAATTAATGCTCTGATTTACAGTTGTCTGCAAGCTGAGAGTGGCTTTAAAGTACATCTCAAATTGAAAAGGTGTTTACAACCATGGATACATTATCACAAACAAGAGCAAGATCACGCCAGCCGCACTTCACAAGCTCTGCAGGCTCCTTGTCTAAGTGGTGGGTTTTGCCTGGCTATTCGAGCACAGCCCTGTGAATGCCTCTTGTGCCCCAAAACTTCTCTCTCTGCTCTCAGCAGAGACTTGCCAAGACCTCTGCTCTACATGTGGTCGCGGAGATGGGTGGCATTCATTACTTTTTACTTAATTCTTTTCCTAAATATGGAACATGAGGTGTAGATCACTTTTCAATTATATTCTAACACGATGACCAGTGGCCCAGGAATATGCAGCGATGTAATTGAACTGAGATAGAGCTGTTAAAACGGAGCGATGGCCAGTGGGCGGCTATTTTGGGACCAGTGCGGAAGTGACTGGAGCCGAGGACTGGATTCCGCGAGGAGGACCTCCATGCCCATTACCGTCTTTGTAAAAAATGGGCTAATTTGGATGGGGACACAGTCTGGGACCATTACGAGCTGGACATAAATGTGGCTGTCAGTGCCCTGGCCAGATGAAGGGGCCTATTTTTATCTCGCTGTCCACCTCCAGCCCACAGTGGGATGCTTGGTTCTCCTGGAGCTCTGGGTACCCAGGGGCCCAGGGAAAGGGGCAGGCCCCTGAGGAGCAGGTGTCACGGGAGCTTTGGGGACACCAGGAGAGGTTGTGCTAAGTCACTAAAGAAGCAGTGGGAGAAGCTCAAATTTTCCACAAAACCAACTTGAATATCCGGCAGGAAACTGGGAAATTTCCCCCATGCTAAAAGCACATACCCTTTAATTAATCTGCAATTTTGACAAAAAGAAAAAAAAGGCTTTTTGTCTGGAAGTGTCTTGATTTCTGCTGGGATTCCTCCTAGATAAAAGATGGTATTCCCAGTCTGCAGGAAGATCGCGAGAATTCTCCATCCTAACATTCTGGATGGTTCCGATTGGAAAGACTGTTTCACAGAGCTGAGCCCACGAAGAAAGGCACAGAGAGAACTTAATTAAATTTATCTTTGCGAAATGGAGCGCTCTTGGAACCACCGCCGGCCTGCACCAGGCAAGCGTGGCGCTGTCTAGGAGAAGTCCATAAAGCTCAGGACTGTACCCAAAGCTGCATCCTTGAAGCCCAGCGGGAACTGGGGCTCCAGCCTGCACCTGTGTCTCCAGAGGTGGCAGGGGAAGGGCTGGTCCTCGGAGATGCAGGTGGGGCTGCTGAGGGGCCAGCTGTCTAAGCATCCGTTGCAGTCTGTCCACGGATTCTCAGGTCCTGCGGGGCTGGGGAGATAGCAAGACTGGTGAGCTGGACTTTGCAGGTGGCTGCTGGCCGAAGATGTTCTAAACTCCCGGCTCCTTCTGCCCTGGTCCCTGGTGTCCTCATTCCTCCCCAAGTCCGTGGAAATTGCGCTTTTCCCCAGGTGTGGGAGGAGAAAGGGAACTGACCCAGCTCTCTGGGTGCCAGTGGCTCCTCTGGGCACGGGGCATCACCAGGAAGCAGGAAGTCTCCAATCTGGTTGGCCCTAGGTTTCCTGGTGTGCACCGTATGAGCCAGACCTCCCAGGAAAATGTAACCTAGAGGATTATAGCTGCGTGTGTACACACAGAGATGCAGCCTGAGGAATAAGCCAGGCAGTTACTCTCAGGTCCCTAATCCCCCAGTGCAGAGATTCTGGTGCTTCTCGGGCGAGTAGGACAGACATGTCCAGGACTCTGCTGCCCCGGTAAGCTGGTGCAGAGGACCTGTCACAGGGAGGGGGCTGTGAGTGTCCCTCTGAGAACCCCACAAGGACCCCACCCTGCTAGGTGCAGTGTCCCTTTGTTAGGGCCTCACCCGTGGGATGAAGAAAGTGAAAACAGCTTGGAGACTGAGACACAGGGACTTTGCATCACAGATGTTGGGACAGAGGGGCCAGGCGGACAGAACACATTAGGGCCAGGAGCAGCAGCCTGGGACAGCAGGGGCCTCAGACCCATAGCTTCGGGCCCTGGACCCTGCTGGCACCCATGGGACTCCCCAGAGGAGGGAGGGAGGCTGAGGCCAGGCCCTGAGTCAGGCTTGGCTGCCAGGCCCCCAACCAGCAGCACCACAGCACACAGAACAGAGTGGTTTTGTCGCTCACGACCCTGGTGCCCCCCCACCTCTCCCATGTCCCCTGTGGCCGGTATGAAGATGAAGCTCTGTGACTCGTGTAGGTGTGGGAGTCCCCTCTGGGGCGAGGGCCTGCCCTGCAGCCTGCGAGCCGTCCTCCGTGACACACATGTTCCTGCCTGGCTGAGCTGTCCTTTGCTCCTGTGTGTGGCTGCTGAGTGAGTCTGATCTCTGTAGAGCCTGGGTTGAACAGCACAGTCATGGGGCCACCACAGGGGAGGGAGCACGTGGGCCAGGTGTAGAGGCCAGGTAAGAGGTGAGTGGCTGGGTCAGTGCCCCAGGTCTGGGGAGTGTCATCTATGGTGACCCGCCAGGCTGTTGTGGAAAAAGTTCTCTGTGCTGGTTCCTGGAAGCCAGATAGCATGCATGTCAGGGCATGTCCTCAGCATAGCCCAGGCTGCAGGACAGTACATCTGGGTTGTGGCAATGGACCCTACTGAACAGTGTCCTCACCTGTGTGGCAGTCACCCATGCCTGTGTGTGGATGAGGAGGTCCCTGAGGGAGATCTGAGTGTCCCAGAATGGCCAGGAGTAGCAGCAGCTACTGGGGTCACCTGGGCATAGTGTGAGGGGTCCAGGCCCTCCTGCTGGCACCCGTGGCTTGAAGCTTTCTGGTCCTGCTCTCAGCCCTGGTGGTACCTCCACCCCGTCTCTTGGAGCCGGGGTACAGAGAACTTGGGGTTCTTTCCCCCTGTTCACCTCCTGGCTATAGTCAAAACTGGCCAGTGATTGAGTTCTTTGGTTGTGGTGTTTCCCATTAGCTGATGGCTATCCCAGGGCCTGGCTGGGAAGGTAGGTGATTTATCACAGCAGATGTTCTGAGCCAGGGGGCTGGGAGCTTAGGGGTGCTGGTGGTAATCAGAGCCCCAGCCCTGCCTCTGGCTCACTGAGGCAGCAGCCCCTGGTTCTGTGATTGAGGGACCATGGAGCCCAGCTAGTGGGCCAATGTGTCAGGCCCACAGCTCCAAGGGAACTTGCTGGATCCCATGGCTACATGCTGCCCATTAATGTTTACAGGGCCAGGGCACCACCCCAGCGGGGTCCCTGTGAAACCCGGCGTGACTCATGGGCTTCCCTCTCCCTGCCCTCTGGAGGCTGCAGGGCCCCTCTGCTCTCTGGACTCAGGAGAGCACCAGCGCCTCAGCTGGCTTTATCAGGACGGTGGCCATGCCTGCCCTGGCTCTGGGCTCACCCTCATGTCCCTGGGTGTTCACGTCCTCACACCTGGTCTCCTTAATGGCGGAACTCGCCATTCTTCAACCACTGCCTCTGGCCAGGGCCTGCTCAGAAAATCTCCCAAAAGCCTGGCTGGGCTCTGCACCTACAGCTCCTCTTCATGCCCTATACTTCTCCCGGAGCCCAGCTGTCCTCCCCCGGGGCTGGTTCTTTGGCTCCAAGAGAGAGGAGAGAGGGTCTGGGAGAACAGCCTATGACATGCAGGCTGTTGGCTCTTTCATCTCCAGTGGCCCCCAGTGTGAGGGGCTGGAGCTGGACCAAGGTCCCTTCCCCTGCTGGGGAATCCTATAGCCATAGGGTCACTGCAGACACAGGCCGAGCCACAGGACCCCGGGCCGCTGTGCCCTGCTCCAAAGGAGCGTGGCCTGCATGGTCTGCCAGTGTGTGTGTGGGGTCTTCTCACGCAGAAGCCCAGTGGGCGGGAGCAGTGGTGGCGGCAGAGCTGGGAGGGGTCTAGGGACTGCGGGGATGTGGCCCGCAGGCGGGAGAGGAGGCATGTCAGGAGACAGGAGGGGAACACATTTGAGTCTCAGCCATCATGAGCCATCCAGTGAGGGTCCTCACTGCCCACAATCGGCAAATGCCACTGTAGGGGTGAAGGGGCAGACAGCGGCATGTGTTCCTTGCCCTCCACTGCCTCCGTCATGACTTGGGTGGCCTGGCCTTATGGGGGGGACAGGTTCCAACAGGGGGTCAGAAACCCTGGTCCCGGGTGCAGCTTCCTGGGCAGGGAGAAGGCCCAGGGTGCCACTTTGAATTTAAGGAAAACACAGAACTAAAAATAACAAAATGAAAAAACATTTTAAAAGCCAGCAAATGAACAAGAGAGCTCATGCATTTTATAATTTCTGTGTCACGGGGTGTAATCGTGTTCCTGCAAGCCGGGGTGCAGAGAATCAAAGCCTGAGGCCCTGAGCTGCGGATCGTGGGACTGTGGGTGGCGCTGCTTGCCTTGGAGCTCGCAGTGTGTCCTAGCCCCTGCCTAGCACCCCAGACTGTCCTGTGGGTGGGGACAGGGCCTCTCATTGCCTCACAGCCCCTAACAGTACTGAACAGTGGTGGCACTGACACTCCAGGTCTCCTCCACACCCTTCCGGAGGTGAGGTGAGAGGCTGGCCTGCATGTCACCTGGAGAGCCACTTGGACGGCTCTTCCCTGTCTGTCTCCACAAGGACGGGAAACTGAACCCTTAGAACTCAGTTCTTGCGGGCAGCCCCCATGTGCCACCTCCTGAGCCCCCACTTGCGGTCCAGGCTCCCCTTGGACAAGGCAGAGCTGGGAGAGCAGCAGCCACTCGTGACTTGGATGTGGGCAAGGAGGCTCCGGAGTCCCAGGCCTGGAGCATCTGGGTGTTACTGCTGCCCCAGGAAAGGACTTGCATTCTCACCTCCCCAGCCACCCTACCATGTGTACCCCCGCCTGAGGCCTGGTGGGCTGGGAACTGGGGCACAGAGGGCACTACCAGATCCCTGCCAGCCACCCTGCTGCAGAACAGTTCTCCAGGAGGGATAAGGGGGTCCCCATCCTCTGAGCCCTGCACTGCTGTGTGTGGGGAGCATGGAGCAGCTGAGGACCACATCCTGGGAACCCTGGGCAGGGCCATGGGGGCCTGCGTGTCTGCAGAGACAGTGGGTCAGGGGAGGCTGAGGGCTGGAGGCCAGGAGGTTACCCACGGCTGCTCTGGGACAGCACTACTCCTTCCACTCACTTCTGCCTCTGTGGGTGCTGCCTGTCCCCTCTGACACTGGTGTGAACTTGATCTGTTTCTGGTGACTCAGTGTTAGACCTGCTCTGATGTCACGTTCCAAGGCATCTGCATCCTCTCATGCTTTAAATGAAAGTCAGAGCGCTGTGAGCTACCACGCCGCTCCAAACCTTGGGAAGTGCCAGTAAATGTTCAAAGAAGTGTGCACGGTTTGGGGCCTCTGAAAGCAAACAGCACCACACAGGATGCTGGACCCAAACTGCAAGTTTGGGGATTTGTTGTGCTCCTGTAGTTCACTTCTTGGAGCCCTGGAGGTTTGCACATCAGTGTGTTTTGCATACTCACACAGGAGTGGCCCTTCAGCCTGCAAGGATGACTTGCCTTAGGGACACACAGCAACAGTAGGGGCCTGCGGCCCCGGGTCCTGTCCTCAGTCCCATTGTGGTCACCCTTGGCCTCAGCCCTTGATGGAGCTGGACCTACTGCCCTCGTCAGGCTCCTCCCTATTCAAAGCCCTGAAGGCCACCGTGCCAGACCCTGCCCATGTTCCCAGCCCCAACTCCCTCCCCTGCAAGGTCCCCATCCCATCACAGTCCCCTCCCTGCCCCCATCCTAGCTGCTCTTGCCAAGATCTAAGCTCATGCATCTGCTGCTGGGGTGCTGCCCCCTTTTCTCCTGCCCTGTTCCTTCCTCCTTCTGTTCCTCTGACCCTCATTTCAGGGTCTCCCCAACTATCACTCAACTAGAGTCCCAGGTCATGGTCTCAGGACTGTGCCCTGCCCTGCACAGGGCCCGTACACAGCAGGTGCTCGATAGTTTCCTGAGCTCTGGAGGAGGAAAGCTGTCCTTGCCCAGGGTATAGACTCCAGGGTGTCCCTTGGTCTGCTTCTGAGGTGCCCTAGGTATGCTGGGGTGCCACAAAGGGTGGGGCATCCTGGTCCCTGCGCACAGGCTCTGCCTCGGACCCCCCCCCAAGCCCTTTGGAGAATCTTGCCATAGTGTGAGTGATTCCACATCTGACACACCTGGAAGTCAAGTCTAGTTAAAGAGCGGAGAATTTAGCCCATATCCCAGTAGCCAGGGGCAGGAGCTGAAATTGCAGGTGATGCCCAACTTACGCTGGCTTTGCTGTTGATTGTTACTTTGCTTTTGTTTATTTTGTTTTGTTTTGAGTCCGTGTTTGCAGTACATGACGCTCATGTTCTTCCTGGGGAGCTGGCACACGCGCATGACACAGTTCCACTCCTTTTATGACCACCTCCCCTCAGTTTATTGGTTACCTTCCCATTCATAGAACATTTCTCTTCCTGTTTCCTGTTATCTTTCTTGCTCTTTGCTCTTTGATTTTGGCTTTATGCCAGTGTGAAGGTGATGCACAGTTAGCGAAGCTGCACTCTGACTTCTCTGTCTTACTGCCCAGGGCTGGCGCTGTGGGATGGGATCTTCTTTTGAGAGGCCCCCAAGGGCCCCAGGAGGTAGCAGGCTCTTCGCAGAGCACTGAGGGGCTGAGCAGGGAAGACCTGAGGCGAGGTGTGTTCAGTGCATTCCCCACCCTTGATGATCTCGGTTAAGTGGAGGTCTCTCATTGCATCTCCAGCAAGGTTCAGATCCACAAACTCTGCCACTCACTGAGAGCCCTTTCTGCCTCTGGATATTGTGCCTTTTGTTGAATTAGAAAGCAAGAAGCTGGGTTATCACAGAGGATTTGAACTCTTATCTCCTCTGATGGAGACTACTTCAATCAATGTGTGTGGTGGTAGGATCACAGGCTTTGTTCCCAGATCAACTAATTTGCCCCAGGGTTGGGGGCCCTCAGGCTCTCTCATAAGTAAAAGCGTTTTGGTCCCTGGGCCCCAGGCAGCTGTCTGTCTGTGTCTTTCCTCACGGTGCCCGTTTTGTTCCCCTATCATGTGCTTTACCTTCTTGTGTCTTCAGTTTAACATGTTCAGATTTAGGACCCTGCTGTTCTAGTTATTAGGACACATGGAGGCCCTGACTCAGCTTCAAGCTCACTTAGCCCAAGACAATCTGCCCCAAGCAGAAGGAGGTGGGCAAGTCTGTGTCCACTGGACTGGACCCAAGGATATGCTGAGGGCAAGCCAGCACCTCCCCTGGTGCCCTGGACAATGGGGCTCCGAGTAGGTGGGGTCAGGATGATCTGCATGCACTGCTGTGGTGGGAGGCGTGGGTGACTCCCCTGTTCCCGGAAGTGGGTGCCTTTTGTCCTGGAGCACAGGACTCCGGCTCTGGACTGGCCCCAGCAGCTCCTGCTGCCTGGGATCTTGGGCCTTTGACCTCTGACCTGGAGGTGCACGGTGGGCTTCCCCAGGTCCAAGGCCCTTGCACATGACCTGAGTCCTGATACTGCTTCCTGGAATGCCTGCTTGTGGAGGGCCTGCCACGGCTTCTTAGACTCCGTAGTGTTGGGACCATTCTCTGAATGAGCGTGTCCTTAGCATCTGTCCTTCCATCCATCTAATTCTGTATGCTTGCTTGCCTGTCTGTCATCTTTCACCACCTGTCTCTCACAGGTTGTGTTTCCCTGGAGGACTCTAACACAGGAGTTGTGGGTTGCCTTGAAGAGTGGTGTTTGATCCCACATTTCCTAATGAGACTCTTTCTTACCCTAGAGGTTCAAGCCTCCAGGCCCTAATCTTGTGAGCCAACTCCCGGAATGCTCCGCCATGGGACAATCACAAGGCTGCCCTATGGCTGGTCCCCAGCCCTGGCCTCGTTTCGGGCACCATTCACTTTCACCTTGAGTGGAGGGCCTTGGGCAGCTCTGAAGAACCAGGCCTGGAGTGAGACGGCAGTGAGGGTGATCAGGAAGAGGCCAGTGGGTAGAGGCTATGTGTGGGGCCAAAAGGACAGCCCATCTTTCTTGGTCCTCAGTAAAAAGTTGTTCATAGAGCCACATTGCTAGATGGCTGCTGGGCTCCAGGCTGAGGAGGTGGAAGGATCCACTCACACCCCAGGTCCCAGGGCCTGACACCTGCTGGGGCAGTGTGGCTGGGTACTCAGGGGCCCCATGAGGCAGGGCTTGTCTTAATGGGATGACTGGCTGAGGGGCCCTGGGGGAGGCTGAGTCTGGACAGAGAATCCAGCTGTGACACGGGGCCGGGCACCCCCAAGCCACTGCACCCCACAGCACTCGGGAGAGGAACGGGTGCTCACGGCACAGAGGGGAGAGGCAGGCCAACAGGGCAGAGGCTGGGGTAAGCTTGAGGGTCTGCAGAAAGAGGTGGCGCACCTCGGCCTGGGGATGGTGAGGACATGACCAAGACTGCAGCTCCACTGGTGACCGCTGCTTTCTCAGGCCGAGACCACTACTTTTTATTTATAAATCATATAATTGCACATGTCTACGTTTTATGTAATTCATTAAAGCGAGGGTGGTAAGTGCTTTCCAATAATTAAAATGTGGACAAGCTCGTGCTCAGATCCAAGGCCATGAATAAAAGTGACACTTCGCCAATTGCACCTTGCTGGGTCACTGTTTAGCTGTGGCCACAAGCACTGCTCAGGTAATTGATTACTCCTTGCCTGGGAAAAACAAGAGCGGATGCGCTGAGCTTATTGCTGCTTATTATGCTACATTTCAGAATGGAAATTAGGGCTGCAAACAAACCAGCGAGTTAACCCATGGGTGGTGGGAACGAACACCCGTTTAAAGATATGGACGGATGGATGGTCAGATGGACAGATGGATGCACAAACAGATGGATGGATACATAGAAGAGGGCAAAACAGCAGTGTTGGCTTGAAGCTGTTGAAGGCCACGGTGCCCTGCTGCCCAGGGTTCTCCCCTGCAACCCCGAGAGCTGTCCACATCCGCGGTGTTGAAGCAGTCAGCCTTGGGCCTCATCTGCCTTTGGTCTGTGCCCTGCTGCTGCCGGGACCCAGAGCTTCCTAGGGCAGGGAATCACTTCTTGGCACTGGCCACTCCTCACTCTTTTTTTTTTTTTATTTTAGAAACATAAAAGTACAAAAACCTATTGACAAACAGACACCCATTATCATAGAAAATAGTACAATCACAACTAATCTATAGACAAGGTGATATGGT
>PVLD010007678.1:11908-89669 GCA_004027595.1 Dinomys branickii | reverse complement strand
CTTGCTCACCTTCCAAAAGGGGAGACCAAGCTCTGAGCACCTGAGGCTCTGCCTAAGGGCACAAAGCAGTGAGCAGCACAGCCAGCACTGCTCAGCCTTCACTATTCTCATAGAGCAGTGTCCTTGCCTGTGCTTACACCAGATGAGACTGAAAAAGCAGGAATAGGACCCTGTGCTCGCATGTCCAACAGAAACTCATTTCCATGCCAGCTCTGCTAGAAGCTGTGGTCTGCACACCTTCACATGGTCCCCAGCGTGACGCATAGGAACCCATGCCAGTGCCCTCTGCCTGACTGCACCACACCAGGAAAACCCTCTTTCCAAAAGAGTTTCATCCACAGGCACCAGGGGTATGGGTCTGGATGGGCCTCCTGAGGACATGTCTGCCCACAGAGGGGTGACACCAGCTATTGTTCGGGGCACCTCCTGTCCCCCACACCAGCTGCCATCTTTGTCTGCTTATGACAAATGATTGGCAAAGAATAATCAGTGTGGAAAGAGGTCATGTTGTCCTTATTAGGAAGAAAGGCCTAAAAAGAGGGAAAGAAGACATTGCAGGGCCTTGTTTTAGATTAAAAAGCTCCATTTATTAAGTTGTTTTAGATTAAAAAGCTCCATTTATTAAGTTATTTTCCGGAGCACACTTGGATCAAGACTGCACTCTCAGCCCAGTATTATAAACTGCGTTCCTTTCAAAATATTCCATCAACCTGACATTTCCTTAAAATAAACTGACCTTCTGCAGTGTGGAACAAATCAGAGTGGTTTAACTGCACTGGCTGAGAAGATGAGACCAAGTAGGCATCCGTGTCACTCAGTGTCACTCACCAGAGTGGGACTGTGGCAGGTGGGCGGAAGCTGCCGGCACCACGGCACAAGTTAGAGGAATGGAGGAAGCAAGTGCTCTGCCCGGAGGACAAGGCCCGCCTCCCTCTGCTACCAATGTCCACACATGGCCTGAGAAATACTCAGGCACAAGCCAGAACTGGTGGACACCAGCACAAAGCTGAGGGCAAGGACCCCACCACCTGGCAGTGAGCCCCTGTGCCCTGTGCCATGCACACGTGGGTCCAGGCCCGGCCAAGCTCTCTGGTAGACAAGCTGCTGCCTCCCGTCCCACAGCACAGGGCCAGGCTGGTACAGCATAGGACACGCCCTTCCCAGCTCAGCATCCATTCAGAAGAGAGGATGCACACCTGTGTGCCTGCTGGGGCCACCGTGTGAACAGCCACAGATGGCATTGTGGCCCCGAAAGAGTGTGAGTGTCCAGCAGCAGCAGGTCGAGACCCCAGAGGAAGCCTGTAGAGCCAGCCAGTGCTGTTCTAAGAGCCGCTGCACACAGCCTGGAGCTCCCCCAGAGACAGCCGTGGGGGCCTTCTTCCTAGCACCCCCCTCACTCCTTGCAGGGCACCAGGACAGCTTCCTCCAGGGAGCTTCCGGAGCCTGAGCCCCAGTGTGGGTGAGGAGTCTGCCTGCCAGTCCCCATGCCGCAGTGCAGCAGCACGAGCCACAAGGTGCAGGAGCCGACTGAGCCTCGAGCTTCCCATCCCATGAGGGGTGGCTGAAGAGCAGCAGCTGAGGGCTTGGGATGAGAGAGTGGCACAGCCCTGCAGGACAGTGCCTGCCTGCCTGGTCTCATGGCGCAGGCACACACGGCCACTGACCTGGCTGCTGGGGCACTGAGCACAGGGACTCAGGCCCTGGGCACACATCGACAGGATGGCCAGGCTCCCGGACTCTCAAAGACCGCCTGGTGGGGCCCCCAGCCGCCAGTGCAAGGTCCCGAGCCTCCTCAAGGACAGGAAATGAGGTTTGGAGAAGACTCCCAACTTGCCCAAAAGTGCAGGGAGCTAAGAGGCTGGGCCCCAAGCCCCATCCTGCTGGACTCCAGCATGACACTCAACCACAGCATGCTGTGAGCACACGTGCAGGGCCCGGCAGTTTCTCAGGCACAGCCAGTGAACAGCCAGTGACGGGGAGGGCAGGAGACAGGCACAGCTCTTGGAGGGAACCTCAGCAGTGTCAGCTTCAATTAGCAAAGGCCCACTGTACAGCCTCGGACATACACAAACCAGGCCCCTACATGTATACACACGCTCATACATGCAGGCACAGACACATATGTACACATGCACACAGCTGGACAAAGAGACAGCTGGGCACATACACACACAGCTGGCAGAGCCTTGGGATGGGCTGGGTGGAATGAAGTCCATCCCCCACCTGCTCCTGCCCACTGGCATGTCCCAAGGGAGAAGCCAAGTACATTTGCATAGCTTCTCAGCAAGGCTGGCTCTGGCTCACTGTGGCCTGCACTGGCCACACACAGGGTGATGTGTGGCTTGCTGCATCTCGGCCTTGGTGGCCTGTGTCCACCAGGGTGCAGGATCTCAGTGTGCTGTCTTTGAGGTCCAGTTTACTACTAGGCACAACCCTCCCATCATGCAGGAGGGGGACACCAGCGAGCCCTCTGCCTCCCTACCCAGAAACCAGACAGCTGCGCCAGGCAAGAGGCTGTGCCTCCCTGGACTCAAGCGACCTGAGAATCACCACATGTTCTGTGTCTCTCATAAAAGCCTAGGACACAGTATCATGATGCCACCTGACCAAGGAAGGTCTATGAAGACCAGCACAGCATAGTGCACAGCTAGCAAGCCGGGTCTGCCTGGGAGATAAAGCCAGGGCCAGGGTGCTGTCTGCAGGGGTTCGGGGCCCAGCAAACACCTGGGAGTCAGGTTGGAGCCCCAGCACTGTGCTCTTCCAGCAAGGAGATGAGCTGAGCTGCTGGCTTTGGTGGTGCCCAAGCCCTCTTCCCGCTCAGCCTGGAACAGTAAAGTCAAAAGTCCATGAGTACCTTTGGCAAATAACACATTCTGGATTTAATTACAGATAAAAGAATTCTGACTGCCTTAAAAGAAGAGAACTTGAATACAAAAATGGAAATCATCCCAGAGCATGAGGACAGCATTGTTTCTGTGTATTAGTGTGGAATAAGGAGACTGCAATCACTGGGCTCTTGAAAGAGATTCTTTTCAAAGGACTGTAAGGGGAATGAGGAGAAAATGCATAAAAGACATTTTCTACTAAGCCAAGAGGGGCTCAGTCCTGGGCTCTGGCCCCTGCACAAGGCGATGCTTCCATTTTCCTTCCTGGGGAATCACAGTTGCCTGCTCTTCCTCAGCAAGAATTTGCTGTGAGTCGTGGAGGCCTTGGCCCTGGCCCAGCACTGGCCCGACCCCCTCACTAGGGCACTGGCCCTCCACCCTGCCCGCCATCCTAACCTGCTAGGCAGGGCGAGTCCAGGTCTAGTGTGCCCTTTGCTCCAGCCCTTCTTCATGTGGAACCCAAACTTCCAGCTCCAGGGGTGACTTCAGACCTGACCTCTGCCCCATGAGGTGGTGGGAGGGGCTCAGGCTGCCTGTGCTTCACCATGTTGCCTAGGACATGCTCCCCACTGGGAAGCTCTTCACTGTGGAGACTCTGGGTGCTCCGAAGAGTACCTGCTCCCAGTGCACATCAGGAAACACATCCAGAGTGCCAAGGAGAATCCCAGACAAAGCAGCACAGTATGAGGAGGCAGCTCCACAGAAAGGCACCCAAGAGGTGATCCTGTGTCCCTCAGCTGCCCAGCTTTGCCTGCTGGGCTCTTGAGCTGCCTCTGCTTGGACCAAACCTCCAGGTGGTCACACAGGACAGACACCAAGGCAGGCACCCTGTGTCTGCACTGTGGGGTGGATGCAAAAGTACTGATCATGGGGACGTGAGTATGTCCCCGGAACACAGCAGGGCTCTGCAGTGAGGGATGCTGGCTGCTGTTAAGCAGGAAATAAACATCTTAGCAAAGTTGCAACCATTTTCCCCTCAACATCAATAAGTCCTTCAAACATTACAGTGAGTACAGGAACAGCAAGGATACCAGCCGTGGAGCCTGGTTCCATGGTCTCCTGATCTGTGAGGCTGGGGAAGGGCTCCCAGCTACACTGTGCTGGGTGGGATGCATGACGTTCTCTGGGCAGATGCCCAGAGGTGGCTGTGCTGAGCCAAAGAGGAAGCCTGGGGTCCACAGGTCCCTCTCTGCCCATAGGGAGGGGTTTCCACATTGCTGTGAATGTGCAGCACGCTAAGGACTCACACCTGGGAGCTGACACACACAGCTGGGAAGCCCAGTGCCGTCTCAGGCAGTGGGACCAACACCCACAGGCCTCGTGCAGGTGAATTGTGTGGGGTGCAAGCATGAGCCTGGGCTTCTTTTCCCCCAAGCCCAACGTCTCCCAACACTGTCACACAGTCCAGTGGGTGGCCTGAAGACAGTGAGAAAGGAACCACTCCACAGCACCCACTCATGCTCGGGTCATAGCCTGATGAGCCCTGGCTTTTGTAACTCCTGATTGCGGAGCCGTGGCCTCCTGGGTCCCCGCCAGCCGGGCTATGGAGGGGATTCCGGATGCCAGTAGCGCTGACCTCCACCCTAGCCACGACTCGTAGGGCCCCAAGCTGAGGCCTGGCTGTGTGGAGAGACACAGTGGCTGTTGCTCCCGCCTATGCAGACTGCCCACACACAGCGTGCTTGGGCCTCACAGGGCACTCACGCCTGTCAGCCACCACAGGCCAAGAGCCACTGGCTGCCCGCAAGGACTCCCTCGAGGTCCTGCACAGCAACAGAAAGTCAAGGCTCCATGCCCAGTGCTGTTCCCATGGGGAGGGGGAAGAGGTGATGGTCCTGGGAACCAAGGGGTCCCCTCTGCTGCTGAGCAGGGTCTTGGAGGGGGACCGGGAGAGCCCCACAGACTGCGAAACATTCCCCAGATGAAAGAACAGAGCCCCACTGGCCGGGAGGAAGCTCCCATTGGTTGGGGCTAGGCTCCCCTCACTGGGAAGCAGGAGCCCCCACCGGGTGGTCCTCATGAGCGCCCCCTACAGGGACCCCATGGCGTCGCATTCCCATCCACCCTGGACTCTCTCCAGTACCCACATGGCAGCCGTGGTCCCTACACCCAGCCTATCACTCTAGTCACACTCTCCGAGCCCTCTCATGAGCAGAGGAGACCCTCCAAGTGTAGGACCTGCCCTCCACACATCTCTGCCCCGTGACAGGCAAGGGTCTGCGGCCTGGCCTCTCCCTGCAGCTCAGTCTCCTCACCCACCCCATCTTGGGCCTCTCAGAGCTCCTGTCTGGCTCCCGCCTTCAGTTCCAGGGCCCTCCTGATTTTCTCCACCGTGCCTGGCACTTCTGATGATTACATCTTGCCACGTGGAAGGGGCAAGACCAAAGTGGAGTCACATGAAGGGCCTGGGCTGGCTCTCCAGCCACGGGCTGGCCCCCAGGGCAGTGTGCCTGGACTGCCGGCAGATTCCGTTTTCTCAGTAGCAGAGTTGCACCTCTTTGCCCATGGGTATTGCACTTCTGGGTCATCAACCAGCCTGGGATCCCCTCATGGTCTTCTAATCAGAAACAAGGGACATAGCTCTGTCTATATTTCTTTTCTCATCAAAAAAGGAAAAGGTACGCATTAAAGCAGAGTACCTGTGTACAAGAGTAACCTCTGTGGGAAAGACCGCACATCACCATGCAGACGCCTCTAAGAGCCCATGTCATCCTCCCTAGATGTTCCAAGGGATGAGCGAACTCTTTTCTATACTTTGCTTTTGAAATGTATAATCTGTCAGTGCATTTGAGAAGGAATGGGAACTGCATCCAAGTAACAATCACTATGGGAGTCAGAATCGAGAAACACTTGTTTTTATTTCAAAGCTGCATCTTTTGGGCTCTTCCCACTGGCAGCCCTGAGACCCACTCTGGTCCTCTAGTCTGCCCAAGCCGGCATCTCTGGAGATGCCTGACCCTTGGGCATTGCTCTCCACCCCCCAACACCCCACAGCCCTGTCTAAGCTGGGTGCCTGAGGGGAGGCTATGTCCCAGGTTGTGCCACCCCAGAGCTGCCTGATAATCTGTCCAAGAGAGCCTCTGAAGGCAGTGTATGAGGGCCCCAAAGCATGATATGCACTGGGGATCAGCAGTAAAGACTGACTGTCCCTGAGTGTGTACACCAAGGCTTTCCTTTCTAATACTCAGGACTGGGCAGCCCTGTGCCAGGCAATGTGGACTGAACTCTCTCTTGGGTTGGGTGCATGGAGCTGTGGGGTCCAGGTGACTCAGCTGGAGCCCAGTGCTGAGCCAGCATATGAGGGAAGCTCCAGAGAGAGGAGACCTCTCTTTCCACAGACAGCACATCAGGAGCCACTACCAGCACCCAGGATTTGATCATCTCACTGGGTTGTGCAGCTGCATGGACTGAGAGCCAGAGAAGACAGACCCGCTATGAGCTGAGCTCTACACCAAGCTGTTGGACCCTAGGGAGGTGATGTCCGCTACCTGAAATGGGTACAGAACTCCAACATCCAGGGCTTAGAGGCTTCTATTACCTGGGTCAGGTGGGTCCCACTGAGACCAGAGGGAAGGGACAGATGCCTGGGGACAGGCAGCTCCTGGAGTCAAACACACCCAGGAAGCACCACATGCTGCAAACTCAGCTCTGCAGAACAAGGAGGGAGTGCCTGCAGAAAGGGCCTGGTCTCTGGACATGGGGGGATGTGAGGCAATTCCTTGTGGTAAAATCTTGGGAATCAAAGAGTTATTGTTATGGTTTGTGTCTGGATGTCCTCCCAGAGCCTCATGCTGTCATGGGGTGGGCTTCTAGAGTTTATGATGGATCCATGGTCCAATGCTGGAATTATGGGTGTGAGTGCTATACTATCCCACCGCGAGTAGTTTGCACACAATGAAAGAGAGGGAAAGAGGCTGCTTGCTGTCACTCCTCCTTTTTTAACTCTTGCTGCTTTTGCTATCTTCTGCCAGCATGAACTGTTGCCTTCTGCCATGTGCCACCCTGCCTTGGAGCCAGCTGAATATGGACTGAAACCTCCATAAACTGTGAGCTAAAAATAAACCTGTCCTTCCTTAATTTGGGGCATTACCCAATGCCCTCATTTTGTGCCAGCAATGAGAGAAAAGTGACCAAGACAGTTATCAAGTGGGATCTCTTGGAGAGGGAGGGGAGCAAACAGAAACACCTGTTTCCAAAAGATGATTTGCTATATTTTCCTTGTAGAGAGATGCAAAAATCAATTCGAAATTTGCTGTTTAAAAATAATCTCCAAAGAAATGAGAGAAGATGAATTTTTCTGTGCTGGCCTCTGTGGTTGAATGATGTAGGCCACAGGACCAAAGCTACAACTGGCCATGCCTGTGTGCACTGTGCCTGCTCCTTGGACAGACTGAGTCTCCTGTGCAGACCTTCTCATTTTAGTATCCACTCATTCCTATGTTCACATCCAGGTTCAGAAATAAGGCAAAATTCCTGGGAAAGGATCACCTAGGATGAGGAGCAACTCCCAGCATGGTGAAAGCCAGCTGCCCTTGCCATTCAGTGTGGACCCCACGTGGTGCATGGTGGGGCCAACGTGGCATCAGCTATGAGCTGTCATTAAGTTTCCTATCATTTTGTGTAAATTTGCAAAGAACAGTCCTTTAAATTCTGTGGCCAGGGTTACCTCTCCCTTTGTTAATAACAAAAGGTGTCCTGGGTATTGTGTCATCTGGCACCAAATACCACAGCTTCTCAAGTAGCCCGTGACCTCCCCGTCATGTCAGGGAAGTCATGGCGGGTTCTGTGTGCTGATGACACAGGCACTTGCTTTCCAAAGTGTGCAGCTTGTGATGCAGCTAGCAAGAGCAGTGCTGTCTTTAAACCCAGACTGCACAAGAAATTCTTTTGGGTCCAGATGCCTTTCTTGTCTCTTTGCAAGTGGGGCTGCCACTTGGTGAGGTGTCACCATGCTCCACAGCACCAATGTCCCCTGGCAGACAAGGACCAGGTACTCACTCTCTTGACATGTCTGCTGCCAGACTTCAAGATTCTTATGCTCTCACATTTATGCTTTATAATCTTTTCCCTGCACAGCATCCACTACACTCATAATAGTATAATGTTACTTGAAATATGAAAGGAGCGAGAGTTTTTATAAATTATGCGTGGGTGTTAACAACTTTGTGCATGTACAACAAGCGGGAAACATTGTTGCCTGCACAGCTACGGCAGTTAATATAAATGCACTGGAGTAAGTTGAGAAATCAAGCATTCAGAGAGCTGTTGATATGAGACTCAAACATCCATTTGATATGTAATTTCCCCCTTGGTGCAACACATTAGTGCATGACATGAACACATTTGAAATGACCCAGACTCTAGATTTCAAATAATCAAACTCATTTTCCCTTGAAAGCAATAAAATAAATGAAAGGACATTGTCTGTGAGTATACTGTCATGATTAAAAAAAAAAGATAAAAAGACTGCATTGCATTCCATTTTATTCCCCTCACAGCCTCCTTAAGTTCCAGCAAATCCAATTTCAGATGAATTACTTCCCAGTCCTGGGGTGAACTGTCAAGGATGGAACAGCCAAGGGTGTGTTTCTGCATATGAACCTGACGATGGACTGGTCTTCTGCAGGTGAGTCACCATGTCTAATGAGGACCGTGCACCCCACGGCTGCTGAGGATGGAGGGGCTGCAGCTGTCACAGCTCAGTCCCTGCCGTCAGGTGGCCACATGTTCAGAACACGTCTCTGGGCTCCCTCTTTCCAGGCCACAGGAGGCTGCTCTGCTGTGTGAGGACACTTTACCCTGCACATCACACCCTAACTCCAAACGCCTCCCGACGAAGCATGACAGAGTGAGGCCAGGGACCAAGCTCTCCACAAAGCCCACATCCCTCAGACCTCTGGGTTTAGCATAACTTTGCAAAGGATCCTTTTCTTTTTTGTTTGTTTGTTTGTTGGTTGGTTTCATTTGTTTTTTGAGACAGTTCTCACTATGTATCCCAGGCTGGTGTTGAACTCATGGTGATCCTCCTGTTTCAACCTCCCAGGCGCTAGAATGGGCCACCACATTGGGCAGGATCTTTTTCTAATCAAAACCTCTCAATGCCCCAATCACTACCTTGAGCAAATGAGTGTTACTAAAGGCATAAAGACACCCTATGAGCAAACCCAACAGCAACCAAGGTGGAGGAACTGATGGATTTCTGCACCTGGGATGGCAGCTCTTCCATGCTATGTTGTCCACCACTGTTGACAAAACTATGTCAGCAGGATGCCCTTGCAGTGAGGCCTCAGATATGCACAAGGAACTGAAACCCAACTGTTTAAGTTGGCTGGGACATAGTGCAGCATTTGCCATTGAAAAAACAAAATACTTAAATTTCAGTAACTTTCAGTCAACAGTAACTCCCATGTTTCACTCCCATATTGAGGGCCGAATGAAACAGAATTATGTTCTACCCTACATGGACAGCACCCTCAGCCTAGCCTCTCGTCAATGATGGCAAAATATGAAGTGTCCCTTCTGCTGAGTCACCCCAGAGCACCAGAGCTAAGGCTCTCCGAACTGCTCTTCTTAGAACGATTGTACAACAAGCTGCAAAATATATTTGGGAAGTGCAGAAAGTATGTCCTCTACCCTTTCTTGCTCCTCAAGGTGCTAGTGAGTGGAAATTTGTGATTTTCTACTCCATGACAACACTGATCACAGGACCAAGGCCACTCCTGCTCCATCAGGGCCCAGATCTCAGAAATGCCAGGAACTTGAAATCTGTCAGGAAACCACCACAGTCACTCAGCCCACCCGGGTGCACTCAACGCCTGTGTGCAGGGACGGAAGAGGTGGAGGGACCTCTGCACGGCGCAGACCTAAAGCCTCAACCAGGCCACACAGCTCTGCTCACACTGGGTGCTGGGCATGCGCTCTCGTGTCTCCAAACCTCTCAAATGCAATGCCAAGGTTTCGTCTCCTGTCAGAAGGGTAGCGAGTTGCACATGGCAGAAACCCAAATAATGTGGCCCAAGTGGCACTGGCTCTGATGGCCACTTGACTGTGTGGGTGTGAGCATATGCATGTAGAGACGGCCTTACCTGTGTCTTTTGCGACATCTGCAGTTGTTACATTTCGGACATTGGCACTCACTTTGAAGGTCACTGCCGGCCCCAGGACACTGGAAGAGACCATTCAGGAATAGGTCATTACAAAGTCACCCAAGAGGCCTGTCCAAAAGCTCCCCAGAAACCCCAAGAAGTGCAAGGTGCTGTGTGCCACAGGTGTGACCTCTGCCCCAAACCAAGGCTGTTTAGCTCTGAACTGTGACTCTGCTCCCATCTCCAGCCATTCTACCAGCAACTCCATGAGCAGGTTTGCTGTTCTGAAACACACCCTGCAGCAGGATATGCACTTATAAAAATGTTCAGATCTGCCCTAGGACCCAACACTTCCCAAGGAAACAGGCAAGCAGGCAGACTTTCCCCCAGGGAGTAGGAAGCACTATATTGACCCAGGCCTTGCCCTGAGCTCCCAAGGGGGCAATAAGAGTTTGAGCAGAAAAGAGAAAGACAAAGTTTTCAAGCTGCTTATGACAGGAGATGTTTAAAAAAACCACCAATGCTCCATGCAAAAATACCTGGCAGGGAATAGCTTGATAAGAATTACTAAAATTATCTGAGGCTTTGTAAATAGCACATTCAACAGATTTTGAGAAACAACTCATCTGAAGACCGCTGGGCCTGAAGGACTGAATGCTAGGTGCACACTAGTTCTGGCCAGATGGGGGGGGGTCCAGTTTGACTCTGAAAGTTGGTGCCACCTTCACAGTGGCCACCCTGAGAATGACCCTCAGACACCCTCCAAGCTACCTGAGGACAAGAGGTGGGGAAGAAGCCACCTGGATGGAGAGGCAAAAGAGAAAATCCTGACTTTCCAAAACTCCTACATTGCCCAGAGGTCTATGGAGCCCCGGGCTCCTCCACACCCTACCCCAGTTCCCACTCAAGTGTAGGGACCCAGCTAAAACCCTTGCTGCCCACCTTCATCCTGCCCTTGACACTGGGGCACCCCAGCTTCGAGGCTGCATCTCTTTTGAGCCCTGCAGAGTTTGTGGGAGACCTTGGTGTGCTCCAGGGCTCAAACTCACTTTTGTGGCAGCCCTCTCAGGCACAAGCCACTGCACAAGGGGCTCTCATCATTGCCAGGCAATGCAATGGCTGATCTCCATCACTGTAGGAGTCCACACGGGAGCCCAGCGTCACTCATGCCCCAGACCCACCCTGGAACCCTGCTCTGAGATGTAGAAGGTGCCGTCCACTGGGCACCTGGACCAGCTGCATCCATAGGGCTGCTGACATGCCTGGAATGCCATTGCACTCAGGGTCTTTGATCACAAGCCAAGTTCTAGCCAATCTGTGCTACCCATAGCAGAGCTGAGTTGCTTCCATGTCCAGCTCTCCACCTGTAGGACCAGGCATCTCCTGTGACCACTCCACTCCACAGGGCCACAGCAACTTGCCTGGGGATCTCTCCCAGCCCTCACCATGGAGCATGAGGCCAGTAGGTTCAATCCTCCCAGAGGCGGGCACTGGTCCATGAAGGAGGTCATCCATCCCAGTGTCCCGCATACCACCAACTACCTGATTGCTTTTGTTCCCTGCCCCCTTCTTTGCACATCTGGACTCACAGCTGGTTCTGAACATGAGGTGGCTCTGGTGCAAGCTCAGCTCAGTGCAGCTGCCACAGCCCAGAGCTCTGGAGACTCAGCACCATATCATAGGGCTGGGGGTACTGCACCTTGGAGCCTGGTGGGTTTCTACACTGGCTGAGGACCGGGTGCTGGAGTCTTCTCAACTCCCTAGGCCTCTGTGGGAGGAGGTGGACAGGGAGTGCTGGCTTACTTCCTAGGGAGCCTCTGATCACCCTGTGGGATCCAGGAGAGGAGCTGGAACCTGACTCTGAGGAGGTGCTGGTCAGATTCTTAGCACAGATATTAAGTGTATCAGGAACAGGTAACTGAGGCATCTTCCAAATGTGTCTCCTGCAGCCAGAGGCATTCTGGAGAGGTGAGGTGAGCAGCAGGTGCTGTGCCTCTTGCCTGGCCAGTGCCCAAATGCCCTCCTGCAGTACCAGGCTTTTGTCACCTTTGTAGATGAACATCCACAAAGGATCCACTTGTTACCCAGGACTGGGGAAATATATCCTTCAAAGGAAATCATCAGCCACCGTGTCTCAGTCAGTGGCCACTGTCTGGTGAGATCCACTCTACAGTACCATGGCATGCAGAGATCTCTGCCCCATTGGCCCCAGAAACCCCACTGCTCAGAAACACTGCTTGAGGGCCTCACTGGTGCATGCACGGGCTCTGGTCTCTTAGGAATCTTGGCATCTTCCTGATAACTTGCTGAGTGAGGAGAGGTGCCATGCTAGTTGCCGCCATCACCCTGGGGCTGGGACAGATGTGTCTCTCCCTGTCTGCAGGGTTCCAGATGTCAGGTGAGGGTGACCACCATCAGGGGAGAAAGGACACCAGAACAGAAAGGCTTGATGACCAAGGGACACCTCTTCAAGGCCCAGAAAGGTGAGATCCACTTGGGGACATTGCCAGCCCTGATGTGAGCTGTTGCTGTGTGCACCAGAGCTGTGATGGCCCCAGGGCACCGGCCGCCAGGCCCCTCCCTGTGTAGTCTTCACACAGGCTCACGGTCCAGGCTGTGATCCAACACAGATCACTGGTCTCAATCTTCTCACAGGAGCAACTCATTCTACCTGACTGCAAACTTCCATGTCCACAGCATGGGCTCCTGTGCCCTGGGAGAGGTGACAGAGAGCCTCACCCTCAACATCACCAAGAATGCATGGTGCTCAGCACTCAGCCTCAGCACGTTCTTATCAACCAGCCAGTATCTAACCTTGTCCACTGTGGGTCTCCACTCGAGATCTAATCAAATGCACTCTGTGGAGTGACTGATGCTGAACTCAGCAGCCGCAGCCTGCAGTACTACCTGTGACATCTGAGTCCTCTCTGCAGCAGCCCAGGCTCCAGCATGCAGATGTACCAGGCGGCCCTGTGGCATGCTTTGGGGCTGGGTGACTGGTGAATTGCCAGCAAAAGGCACAAAAAACATAAACAATGTGGCACCAAACCAACCGTGGAAGCCACACTTTCTCACATGTGAGCTGGAACGGGGAAGGCTGTATCCCAGGCTGGCTGCAGCTGGGAGTGAGCACCTCAGCAGCCTGTGGCTTCCAGTGGTCTGCTCATCTCTAGGAACAGCCGTGAAAGCATCACAAGAATTGCAATGAATTTCCAGATAAAAGCCTCACATGATGAGCATGGATGATTTCTTGCCCTCTGTGCTATGGCATTTCCCTGTAGGACATGGTTTTTGCTATTTTTTTTTCATGTTACAAGTTAATATTGTAGAAAGCAAGGGTGCACATGTCTAAGGACCTTGTGTAATTGCTCCTTCCTGGTGATTTTGGCCAGCCGTAGTCTTTAACTGTGCAAACAGGGCTAAGAAGGCCCATCTTAGAGGGCATCTGCATGACTGATTGACAATGGGACATTCTAGGACAGTAATGGTGACCCCTTTAGAGTTTTCAGTGATACAAACAGACCCCCGCAGCATTCTTGCCATAGGTTTGCTGCCACTGTCTAGGGTTTTCCTCTAGCCAGAAGCTCTTGCCCTGTCCCAACAGTCCAGGGGACTGCTGGCCTGGGACTCTGACATCTGCTCTCTGGGTAAAGGATGCTGCGTAGTGCACCCAGCTATGCACAGTGCAACCCTCTTAAGGGCCTGGTTGATATGAGGGCAAGGTCATCCTGCTCCTTCTCAGCTCCATGTCTGGGATGCAGGTCCTGGTCCCTATGGAGGTGATCTCCAGAAGTGCCTGGGGAGATCGAGTCATATCTGGCATACCCCTCAAGAGAGTGTGCTCAGTGGGGAGCACACAGGCACCTTTGAGTTGGGGTCCCTGGGGGGCCACTGAGTTACCAGAGGTCACATCCAGTTGTGAGAAGTGACTGCTGTTAATGAGGAAGAAGTGAAGGAGGAACTCACCAACCCACACTCATATCCTCTGCCCTGGGAAAGAAAGGGTCTTCATGTAGCCCAGGGGCGTGTGAAACTTTCACATGGCTCCTATGCAGAACAAACACATCAAGTATACAAAGCTCACGATCACCACAAAGGCTCAATTCCAAGTCAGACTGGACACAACAGGAAAAGCTATGTCCTTGAGAGTTTTCAGGATTCCTGATTTAAAGCTACCTTTAGCCAATTTAAGCAAACCATACATGTTCACCTAGATAAGAAATTGCCCCATTGCTGCAACCCCAGCTGTAGTTATTTCCACGTTAAATGCAAGTCCAGTCTCTCGGAGCGCTTTGCTGTGCAGTGGTTCTACTCGACACCACACCGACAATCACTCATTTCTTTTTTTATGGCTATGGGCTATGTTAACAAAGAACAGAAATAATTTCTAGGATTTTAACACTAATATATTACACATTTTCCAGAAACTCCCCCTGCTATCAGCTAAGGCAACTCAAAATAAATAAGCCAGCCCAGCATTAACCGGAGTGTCGGTATAAGAACTCTGTTTACCTGAGGGTTGTTAGAAACCAATCTTGCCTCCTTTATCATTAAAATAATTTAAAATGCATACAATGTCCTGCCATCATAACAGCAGCACATGATCTATGAGCCTCCTCAAAGGTCACCTGTCTTGGGTCGTCTTCTGACTGTGACACACACAGCCTGACGTGCTGGCCACAGCAGCCAGAGGACCCTGAACTCAGTGTGCACTAGACTGCAGGCCCATGGGTGTGGAGCAGGCTAGCACACCTGGGTGACCACTTCTTACTTAAAACCATTTATGAAACACAGGATCCTATAGAGACCCGTGCGGTGAAGCTGTCACTTAGCATGGTTAGTCCGGGAGTCATTACAGCCATGTGATAAGGGGTGATATACACACAGGACTACTGGTATCAAGTCTACTTTATTTTTTTCAAAACTGGGGATTGAACCGAGGGACTTCACACTGAGATACAGTCCCCATCTCCTTATTTATTTAATCATGAGACGGAGTCGCACTACACTGCTAACTTGCCCAGGCTGGGCTCAAACTTGTGATCCTCCTGTGTCAGCCTCCCAGAGTTCTAGGGTTACAGACCTGCACCACCATTACGGACTCATGTCTGCCTTTAAGGTCTACAATGAAGATAACACAAATGATGATAAACACTGCTTTGTAGTCAGTTTAAATAAAGATAAGAGTCTGGTACTAATTCTCTTGAATTTTGTGGATTAAAAAAGATAGCAAAGATATATTTGGCAGCAGTGGATAATCGTACAGTTAATCATTTAGTGTTGATACCTTACACCTAAAATAAATGTAAATGCTGCTCTTTTCAATGAATAAACTTTCTTGAATGTTGTTTAGAAATAATACAAACATTTGATAGGCTATTTTCATCAAAACTTGTTTGCTAGCTTATTCCCTTTTGGTCCGGTAGATGGACCTGTGCATTGCCCGTTTAATTCCTGAATTTTGGGTAAAGTTCATAGCATATGTGGCTGGGTGGATGGACAGACGATGAATGACAGAGAGGCAGATGCATGGATGTATGGCTGCATGGATGAGGGAAGGCTGTATGAGTGGGTGGGTGGATGGATGATGCTGGGTAGACAGCCAAGAATCACTCTGTGAGTGGGCTCTGCCCTGAGCCTGTGGAATGTGGGCTCTGGCTTGTTCCTACGGGACCCAGCTTCCTTGCAGTCTTGCTCATTTTCTCCCCTGCTCCATAGGCGAGGCCTTTGCGCAGTAGCGGGCAAGGCTCAGGTGCTCACAGAAAGCCAGTGGGAAGTGGGGGTTCTCAGGTGGCCTCTGTGTGCCTCAGTCCCTCCAGGTCACAGATCAGAGGACAGGCCCTGGCCATGATATCTACAATGTCTTGTGGATGGCAAAATAAGGCAGACATACACTGCTACAGCAAACTCTCCATGATCATGACTTCTGCCCTTCCTGCCACCCAACATCAGGCAATAACTTTTCAAAATCTCCAGAACAAAAGACAGTGAGGGGAGGAGGGACTGAGAGAATCGATTCCTATTTGAACATGCGAGGAAACAAAGACTCACTAAGTTATTTATTTCAAGGTAATTTAACATAAGCCAAGCCTTAACCAAAAGCATAGTGATTGATGCTGCTGCCCTGAGCGGCTGTGTCACAGGCAGACCGCATGTCCTCCAAAGTCCCAACTTGATCTGTGTGATGTGGGGGTCCCTTCCTCCACTACAGGATGCCCTGCCTTGCCCTTGAGGCTCTGCTCTGAGTCCGGCTTACTGTACTGAGCAGGGCTGGCTCTGTCCCGGGCTCAAGCAGCTTATACTTTGTTCTCATGGGTCAGATATCATCACCCGAAACCATAGTCTCCCAGGGAACACCTAATTCCTGGACCAGTTCTACTAGGCCTGGGAAAGAGCTAAAGTCTTAGAAAAAGGAGCTGGCTAGGATGCTTTAGTCCAGGCCCGCTCATGGTAGAGATATCTCTGTTATCTTTCCTAACAGTGGTCAGAATGAAGCATCACTGCACCAGCTGCCATGTGCTGTGAGTCTCCATACCTGGCGCAGCCAGAAGCTCTGAGCAGGCCCCACCGAGCTGCTTCAGCCATCTGTGGGGCCCTTAGAAGACTAGTGAGGGTTTAAACAGGGTGACAGCGACACGTGCTCCTATGAGGAGCTCCTGAGAGGGGTCCCAGACTACAGTGGGCCACACGTACGCTCCCTACTGTGCAGGAGGGAAACGGAGGCTTTGGAAGGCACATGACTGAACTGTTTGCACACACATGGTGGCTCTTCCCTGCTGCTCATCTCTGGGCTAAAGACAGCAGTCTGACGTCTTCACTGCCACCATCCTTATTCCAAGGTCCTTGTGCACCTGTCTCTGGCACCAAATCACCCCCTTGCAGCATCTGTGGTGCTGAGTGAGGTTCTGAGGACAGCACCCACACTCTGCTCCAGGAAGAAGGGCTCAGAAACACCAGGCCCATCCCCTGCTCCTCCCGGTGCCCTTACAGAACAGACCTGAAACACAGGTGCATGGGTGCAGCGAGTTCCAAGGCACGGGCGCAGAGAGGTTTACCAGGACCCCTCCAGGCACCAGGCCATTAGGGGCCATTTGTACCCCCTATGGTCCTGCACCCATCAGTGCACTGCTCCGGGCACAGAGCAAGTTAGCCAGGGCCTTATCATCAGGGTCACAGAGACAGCCAGCCCGCAGCCCCCCACCACTTCCTATGTAATGTGCACCCAGATCCCTGGGTACGAGACAGGCAGAGTATCACAATCTGCCCAGGAGAAGGAAGTATAATTTCCAGATGCTTCTAACACCCTCAGCCACCTCCCTCTTGGAGGGCGGCATGAAGGGTGGGGCAAGGTAAATTGTTCAGGGGCTGGAGGGGTGCGGGCATCTCCGCAACCCCGTCCATGCAGGAGCCACGAGGGTGAGTGCTGGGGTGGAGGATTCCCAGCACTGCATTCTTGAAGCTGCCTTGAAGAATTAGAGCACTGTCACTGTCAGCCCAGTAAGTCACATGGAGAAGAAACTCAACTGCTTCTGGCAAACAAGAGCCATGAAGATTGATCACAGAATTAAGCTGTCCTCCAGCGACAAGCCGGGCTGACCCAGGAGTTCACTCCTCTGAGAATCAACACCTGGCATCTCTCTGTCCTCCAGGCTCTAGGCAACATCTTCCCTTGGCACTTCTCACCCTGGTGCTGCCCACCTGACCGCATACCTCAGGAGGCCGCCCAGCATTCATCAGCCCACTCGGGACAGCACGATTAGATTGTAAAATCATAACCACAGTCGTTGTACGTCTGCTGGCATAATTACATCAGCATGCTAATGCCATTTTAATGGTCTCTAATGATGTAATAAGAAATAATGGAATTTATTTGACAGCTACATAACCATTAACAAAACATATTAAGCATAACTAGTACTTCCATAAAAATGCAGACAATGTCTGCCAGTGCCAGCGCCAGTGCACATGTCCCCTCCCCCCACTCCTGAAACAGTGAGGACCTGGTCCTCCCTCCCAGGCCCTGGGGTGCAGGGGGCCTGAGCAGGATGGAGAAGTACCTGTCCGTCACCACAGGGTGGGTATTTGGGACTGTTGGGGCATGCAGGTGCAGCTGGTATGTGCAGAGGGCATGCATGCACACGTGCGCACATGCACACTGGGCCCAGGTGGTACAGACTCCACAGGGCCAGGCCTGCGAGTTTTGGAGGAGGCTCTGGAAGCAGTGAGGCCTGGAACTCAGTGGGAACGAGGGTCGGGGACAGGACAGAGCTGAACAGGAGAATGGCACACACTGTGCAGAGGACACGGCAGGAGTTGCAGTTGGTCAGATGTTCTAAGGCCACGAGTGGGTGGCGTTCACTCCCTTGAGGAACAGGTCTGTTCCAACAGGGAGCGCACCAGGCCTCGACACTCATGAAGGATTTGGCCGGCTCATGGTATGTGGCAGACGCTGAGAGCCCTGGTCGAGCATCATGGGAAGAGGCACCTGGCTTCCCCCTGCTTGGCAGTGGAATGGCTGCTGGCTGCCCGGGGATCACGGGGAGGCCAGTGCCCCGCATCCAGGGAGATGGGGGTCTCATCACCAAGAACAGCATCCAGTGTAGCTACACATCTTCCCTTTGAAGGCCCTTCCCTCCTTCCCTGTACAGCTCCTCCTGGACATGGGTAACACGGCTCCACACACAGCTCACCCGCACAGGCTGAGCTCTCAGAGAATAGGCCTGCACCCGGCACTTACTCAATGTCCTCAAAGATGCTGGGCGGCACCTGCAGGAGGCGGGCGACGTCGTCCATCAGCTGCCTCCCCTTCTCTGGGCTCAGGGGGCTGTGGAGACAGGAGGGGCAGCGTCACTGAGGGGCGGGGACCAGGAGCTCTCTTGGGCTGGGTGAGTCCCTGCCTTCCCAGCAGAAGACACACGACACCATGCAAATGGGACCGTCAGTTCTGAGGCCACCATGACTCCTCTCAGGCTATGATAAAACACAGTGAAGAGGGCGTGGAGGAGAGCAGAGAGAAGAGGCAGAGGAGCCGCATCACAGCACGAAGGAGCAGCTGCCTGTGGGGACTCACTCTAAAGTGAGGCACATTCCAGGAGATGGGCGCTTAAACACCACCGGTGCACGTATTAATGGTGGGAGGAGGCGGACACTCCCCCTCAGCAGCCCCTCAGAGGACAGGCAGAGTACCACAGGGCTCAGGATATCCCTGCAGAGGGGCCCAGCTGTCCCAGGCTGCCCTGTGAGCACGGCTGCCCAGCAAGGCTACACCATGGGAGAGCAGTGAGTAGTAACTGTGTGTGACTCAGAGCTGTGGTTACAAAGCCTCAATTCCAGTTTTCTGCTCGCAGACGTCAGCGCCTGTGAAGCCCATCAGTGCTGCAGCACAGAAGCACTAGTTCATTCCGTCATGACAGAAAAGCCATCTGCTCCATGAGCACCCTTTCCCTCACCACTCAGCAAATGCCAAGGAAGGAGTACAGCCTTGGGCAGGAGAGACTGGCCTGGCCTCCCTAGGATGTGTGCTGGTGTGGGGCAGACTACCGGACACTAATGTCAGTGGAGACAAGTCCTGTCCTCGGGGTGGAGCTGCTCCCAGATAACATGTTGTTGGAGTCTGTCGGAGTCCTGACCACAGATAACATGCACATCTCTGGAAACCGGTCACAAAGATCTACTCATTCAAGTGATGTCATTGGCAGGACCCTGAGCTTGTAGTCATCACCACTGTCCTTGTCAAATGGGGGACATGGGTATGTGCAGTGGGGGGACACTGTGAGGACACAGGGTGAAAACCACCCACATGCAAAGGTCATCAAAGCCACTAGTGGCTGCAGAGGCCTGGCACACTCCCCAGGTGTGCATGTTCCTCTGTGTGCACCAACACACACCACACTCCCCAGGTGGGCGCACACCTCTGTGTATGCGAGACATGCCCTGGCCTGGCCACACTGGCCCATGTATGTACACCAAGGAGGACTTGCCCATGGATATCCCTGCAGAGGGTGAACCATGTATGAAAGTGCATACCTGTCCCATGCCCTCAAGCTGGAGGAGCTTTGCCTTCCACTATGTAACGTCATTCTTGGACCTGCACTAGGGGCCACCCGGGTGGCCCTGACTCCCTTTCCTTGGTGACCCCTTGAGTGTAGTGGCCCAGCTCCTCATCTGCCCACATAGGCCCTTGTCCGCATCTGTTCCTAGATCCAGGTCCACAGGCTCCCCTTTCCTTCAGTGCCCTGCTCCTCCCTAAATCTGAGCATGGATCAAGAGCTCCTAATCCAGTCATCTGGGCCTGTCAGCATACTTTTTTCCTAAAATTCCTCTGGACGTTGACAGACCACTAGGCTGATCACTCATTCTACAAGGACTAAAATTATTTCATGTATTTTAATCCCGTCTCCCTCCACAAATAGAAAACAAAGGAAAAGGAACTGTGCTCAAGCACACGTGTGTGCGTGCCAGAGTCCCATGCTCCCTTGTTGACATGTTTCCAAGCTCCACAGACACCTCCATGTGCACCAAGACACTCCCAGGTGCACACACACCTCCAGGTCACCAAGACACTCCTAGTGGTTTTCCACCAGAGGATGGTAGGACCAAGTGGGGCATGGTATCATTGTGGACCCACTCCCACTGGCCCCAGAACTCCCCAGGCGCCACATAGGAGCCAAACATCACAGCAGCAAAATCAGTTAAAACAGCCTCAAGGGTCACCATGGCATTTGCAGCCAGAATCATTTCATGGGCCCCTTGTGCACAGACAGGACATTTCTAACTGCCCCAACTATGCAGTGCGACAATCAGTGCCTTCCAGTCTCTCTGTGGCCACTTGTCATGGGTGCAGCCAGGACAGCAAGTACTTAAGGGCCTCAGTGGGGCACCTGGTATGCTCAAATGAGCATGTAGTCATTGCCACTTCATTTTTAAATGGGAACCATCATCTGTCTTGCCATGGGCCCAGCTTTGGTAGGAAGCAGTTAGAGTTAATCTCAAAAATCAGAGGGAGGGCTCAGCACGTGTAGTTCTACCTATAGTTTGTGGCAGCTGTCACCCAGCCCGTGAATTTAGTGCCATCCCTGGACCACACCTTCCTCTGAGGAGGGAGTGTGCTGAGATATTTTAACGCTACTGTATGACCTTTTTGAACAAGGTGCTCCTAGCATGTACTAAAAAACAAAATGGCAAGAATCTAAAGTGCCCATACCATCCGTTCTCGGGGAAGCTCCCAGTGGGAGGTGATATCCTGCTTCCCATGATGCCCTCATAATGGCCACATGACCCCTTGGAACGAAAGCCCTGCTGCACGAGTAGCGAGCAGAAGTGCATGGAGAGTGCCTGCGCGTAGTGCCCAGGGAGCACAAGGCAAGGATCAGAAGTACGGAGTGGAGAGAGCTGCTGAAGGCTGGCTGCATGCTAAGGCATCACAGGACTTCTGCCCTGTGGTGCTTATAACACCTGCATGAAAAGCGCTAGTGCTGACACACTTATTTATTTTTACTTATGTTAAGAGATAGCATCTCACTCTGTTGTCCAGGCTGATCCTGACTCCTGAGATCCTCTGCCAAGTGACCCTCTGCCTCTATCTCCAGTGGTTGGGACTACAGGTGAGCAGCACCATGCCTAGCTGTGCACGTTCTAAAGAAAGGGAGACTGTGGCTGGGAAATTGTACTCCTTGTGCAGAGTTCTCGCAGCAGTCAACCTCCAGGAGAAAACCCAGCCATGCATGTCACAGGAGGCTGACACTCAGGGCTGGTGTCAGCAGGAGCAATGTGGGCCTGCAGCCTCTCATGTGCTGAGAGTCTGAAGCTGCGGTGTCTATGCCACACATCTCTTTGGCTCCTCACACAGCGATGTTATTGTCTCCTACTTCCAGGGCAGCTGAGAGCAGCACACTGTGGGCAGTATGCCTGCTGACCTGCTTTGCATCTGTGCACTAGGGCCGAGCCTCTGTATGTTTGCCATGTTTTGCCCAACTGCGAATGGTTGCAATTGATTTGAAATTTAACTAAGAGTTAAACAACCACAGTGAAAACACACTTGACTTGGATATAAGCTGCAGAGGAGACACTATTAGAAGCCAGTGGATGAGATGGGGTTTTCTTGGGATTTTTCTGGGCATAGTCCACACACACCATCTATGAAGACTATGACCTCCAAGCATCAGGTGCAGCCCAAGCAACCCCTGGCCCTGCCCACAATCTGGGGAGCAGCCCTGGGTCCTCTTTCCCTCTTCCTCACTCTGCAGGGAAAGCCGAGCCCTTCAGGACTGGGATCAATAGTGTCCCATGTGTGAGCCCTCTACATGCAGGACAGGGAGGACCCCACACCCCACACAGTCAGAGCGTAGACAGAGACAAGGACAGAGACAGCAGTGTGTGGCTCTTCATCTGGGCCGGATGACACTAGTAAGAGAGAACTCTCAGGAAACAGGGCTAGAAAGGGCCCCAGAGAAAGCTCCCTGCCACCTGAAGTCAGTAGGTCACTAGTGTGAAATTAGTCTGAAATCTGAATTTGGTTTTAGCGACTATCTGTGGCTTGAGCTCACTATAAAATCTCTCTCCCTGAGTGTAAATAAGGACCAGAATGTATACTAGCTACTGTGAAATAGGAAGAAAATGCTCAAATGGGGAGGGGAACAAGAGTGGGAGAGGAAAAGGAAGGAAGGGGAAAGTATAAAAAGAGAAAAGAAGGAAAAACTAGAAACAAAACTTTTGTAAGTGGGGAGGGGAAGAGGGTTGAAGGGAGGGGACGGAATGGGGAGAGAAGAATCAAGTTATATCCTGTACAGGTACAAATTCTCTATGATGAATGTCATCATTATATATACCTAAAATGTACCAATAAAATCTAATTGTAAAAATACCAGTGCTTGCTTCCGCAGCACATATACTAAAAACAAACAAACAAACAAAACCAGACTCTTTGCAGGGTTGTGACACATGTGTCCCTCTTCTGTGAGCATGGTCTCATGGGCAGCAGGGTGGGGTCTGCCAGTGCTGAGCCCCAAGTCAGGGTTCTGACCTGTCCTTCCTGTGACTGGTGACAGCTAAAACATGCTGGGCTTCCACCTGGGTGAGGCAGGGCCTGAGCAGGTGCACCCTTCTCCATGAGCACGGCTGCACACACGCCCTCGAATAGTGCCCGTGCTAGGTGTCACTCATCAGTGAAGGGACTACAACGCTGGCCAGCCCCTGCCACCCCAGGGTTCAGCTTGCCCAGTGCCCTTCTCTGTGAGTGCAGATTAAAAGGAGGAGGAAGAGCATTCTGCTTCAGTGGGGGGCACTGTTCCTCTGAAAGGCCGCTCGGGTCCCGCTATTTGGGCTATGGGTGTGGAACAGACAAAGCTTTTAGAGGGTTTCTCCCCCAGTACTTGGGATCGTACCCAAAACCTTGACATTGAGCTATGTCCCCAGCCCTGATTTAATTTTTTATTTTGAGGCAGGGTTTCTCTAAGTTGCTAAGTTCCCCAGGCCAGGCTTGAACTTGCCATCCTCCTGCCTCAGGTGCCCAGAGTATTGGGATTACAGATGTGTTCCACCACACTCCACTACCTCAGCAGTTTCAACCAGCAAGGAGCTATCACAGACCTTAGCTCTTGGGCATCTGCCTGGAGAGATTCCTGTGCCCAGCCTTTGCCCAGTCCCAGAGGTGCCAGCCCAGCAGATTCGGGCCAGAGCCAGGGAACCAGAAAGAGCCCTGAGGCTCTAGCTTTGCTCACTGCACTCAGCACCACTCTGGAGCTTGGACCAGGGTTGGACGCACAAGGCAAACACTCAGGGATCCTGGCTGCTGCCCACACCTGAGATTTCAGACTCATATGCAGCAGACATTTAAAATAAGATTGTTTCCCGCCTTGATGAGATGCCCTCCTGGCAGCTGCTGGGGCCCCCGGAGACAAGAACCCTCTACTTACTCACTGCCTGTCACGATGTAGCCAAGCTCCTCGTCCTCGGAAGGCCTGGCTTCCAACTGCAGGCCTTCACCTGGGGGTCCCCATGCGCCTGCCTGGGGGCTCTGTGCCTCCTGTGGTGCCCCTGGATCCCAGCTTTGGAGCCCCCCGAGCCCGGTGGCCCTGGCCTCCGCATTCGGCTTCTCCGACAGGTCTTTGGAGTGTGTCTGGCTCTTCACGTTCTCTACCCCCACGTCGTCTTCCTCAGAAGATGAGGAGGCCACAGGCGCTTCCGACTTCTTGATCTCTGTTGGGAAGGACTGCTCCAGCGGGGGCTCTGCAGACAGGAGTGGGGACTGGTGGTCCTGGGGGAGATTTCCAGGTTGGACACTCAGGTGACTGATCTGGCAAAAAGAAAACTCCCATGAGACCCTATGCAGAGGAGAGGATGGCAAAGCTGAGTCAGAGGGACATTTGCAATGAAGTTATCCATGAGGAGTCACAATGGGCTGCTTGAAAGGAAAACCCTGGATGAAGGCAGGTTTTTCTGTCTCTCCCGGAACTCTATCCAGCAGAGTCACTGCATCCTGATGCAGGCTGGGGCGCAGTGTCTAAAAACCATCTAATCATGCCCCACACCTTCCTGAAGAGCCTTACTCTGTAGTCCACACAGCTGTCCAGAATCTATCTGATCAAGGCTCCACCCTGCCCTCCAGAAGCAAGGAACACACCAGAAGCAATCATAGCTGCCTCTAGTGATCTGTGTTTGCTGTGCTACCTATGGGCACCATATGCATTGCTTATGTGCCTGGATCCTAGATGTCTCAGTGAGCACCCCAGCAGTTAGGAACAGTCACTAGCCCCATTCACAGAAGGGGAAGCAGAGACAGCAGTGGTTCACAAGGGAGCCATACATTGCAGGTTGCATACTTTGATATGGCACTGTCTTCTGGTCCCCTGGTCCTCAGAGGGCACATGTACCAGCTGACCCCATCTACCAGACATGGGCTCCTCAGACCCCTCACTGCACACTCTGATCACGGAGTGTGGTCCCAACAGGGCCCAACTGGCTGTGTGATCATGAACAGAGCCCCACTTCATCTCCCATGCAAGGACCCTGCCTCACAGAGCTGAGATGTCAGATGATTTGCAGAAAAGCACAGCAATGACTGGCGAATAGAACTTGCACTCAGGGCTCACTGAGCCACAGCCTCTACTTGCACAGGGAGGAGCCTGGGGTGCCTCCCTGGGCAGGGACAGCCAGAGTCCTCTGCCATCCCTGGGATGTTGTCCTGAGCATGAAATTGTGTCACTGAGGTTACGTTAGACAGAAACAGGGGGTCAGATTTACAGTAGAATTTACTTTACCAAACACATTTGCTTAGGAAATTAGGCAGGACCATGAAGGAAATCAGCCCTTTTTAGCTAAAGACAACACATGCCTCTTTGCCTTTTCTTTCTCTACTTCTGGATATTTAAACAAAACAGTGGTCTGCTGCTCACATTTGGATCCTGAATCACCTGGTTATATAATGTTTACATTGCCAACCAGAGGTGGATGATGTCCTCAGGCTGCCGAAGGAAAGGAGAAATAATCTCCAGGGCTAGAGTTTCGTGGAGGAGGAGAAGAGGGGCTGCTAAACCTCCAGTACCCCATACTGTACTGAAGAAACTGCCTGGAAGACCCCAAAAGCTGCAGAAATGAGGGGGGTACTCCTTGAGTTGGGGTGGTGCTGGTGCTGAGTCCTGGCCTCCCCATGGCAGAGCCCAGCCAGCCACAGCACCCTCAGAGGCTGTGGTTTGGGGCTACTGTCCCTAGGTGCCGCCCTCGGCCCCTGCTGAGCTCTCTATCTCTTTTAAATTTGGAGACCATTTCCTGTTCTCTTCCTCCCAACCACTCTGACAGAATACACCACTACTGCGCGGCTGGAAACATCCTCTGGTCCTTGCCAGCCGGCACTGAGCCACAAACCATTAAGACACTCTCCTGAGAGGTTTACCCACACTTCTTTTTTCCATTCCAGTAACAGTATCATGGAGTGACACAGTATCACTGTCATTGCATGTGAGTTGATTGCTGCGTTCATAAGGCTTGGTTAGTGAGAAAAGTCTCTAAAAGAGGAAAAACAAACACACTAACAAAGCAGTGGGCAGAGCTGACACACAGTGACGCAAGCTTCGGCCGGACAGCATGTCCAGCTGCCCCACAGGATACTGGGATAGCCCCATGCTGTGGCTGTACTGGCCTTGGCCACACGTGGTGACCAGCACTTGACCAGTGGCCAGTGCCACTGAGGAGCTGCTGGATTCCATCCTAACTCACGGACATTTGGGCTGACACAGCCGTATGGCTGGCGGCTGTGCTGGCCACCATTGTGGGCCTCTGAAGGGCATGCGCTGTGCCTGCCCTATGCACACGGCAGCATCACAACTTGGAGGTGTGTGTGCAGAGGATTCTGGGAGCATCGGGGTGCTTGTTTGTATTGCTCATATTTCTTATGTTTCTACGCTGTGTAGAAAGTAGCTCATAATCTGACAGTGGCCATTGTTATTAATGATCATGAACATTATGTATGTACTCTTCCCACTTTTCTCTGTTTAGGGACCACGAAGGCTTCCTTTCCACTTTTCTTTATTTTTGTTTCTTTTTTTTTATTTTATAGAGAATAAAACTTAAAAAAACATTAAAAACAATACAGAATTTCAAAACAAGGTGATAGGAAATCAACAGTGGTTGTCGTATTGCATATTGTATCTTCAAAATAGTTGTTCAGATTATCAGATATAGGCACGCAAAATTGATCAAAAAGAATTTAAGCATCAACTGTTCCTTTCAATAAACCAAAAGGAATTAGTAGTACGATTATCTTAGCTATCTTGTGTGTGTATATACTTTTTCCCTCCTTCTTCCCTTCCTTTCTCCTTGCTCTCATCCCAGTTGCCCTTTCCTGGACTTTGCTTTTCACAGCTGCTCTAACCTCGGATGGGAGGATCACAACATGGTGGGCACTGAGCCTGGCACTGGGGCTCTGTCTTACCTCGTTGGAGCCTGGGCTGCTGTCCTCCCATGCTCTGCCACCTGTAACAGACAGAAGTGTCACCATAGCCTCATCAGCATGAAAGAGCTCCCTAAAGACAGGTGTGACAGTTGGGACCCAGTCTCACCCACAAAGTAAAGCTTTCTGTCTATAGCGCAGGTCAGCTTCTTATAAATCAGGAGAGAGGAGAATTATGGCAGAAGTTGGCTGTGGAGGGCACTTCCCAGGGCCTAGGGCCAAGTTGCCCTTGTATTGGCTCCCACATAAAGCCCACTGTCCCACACCCAGGGACTGTCAGGGAAATGCACAGTGAAACATCCGACTCAACCGCCTCACAGTCGAGACAGCTCTACCACCCTGACTCCGGCGACCCCTCTGCAGCTGACGTTTCCCTAAGTGAATGCCCTACCCTCCATGCCCTGGGTGTGTGATCCACTGCACACCCTCCAGACTATACTCAGCCATCGGACAACCATGTGGCACCCATTGCCTCTGCTATGTCCTCCACCAACACCAGGCAGGATGCCCACTCTCATAGGCCCCAACCCACCCACAGCAAGGGCCTTGCCATGTTGCCCACATGCAGGCCGCATGCAGGCACTGAGGGGTGCACTCTTGGACCAGATAGCCCCAAGAGGCGCCACTACATTGAGGGTGGGTGAGTGGCTGCGCCCAGCTGCATGGAGTGGAGGTGGAGGGGGGACCTTAGGGAACCAGACAGCCAAATGAGTTTTATTATTCCAATATCTGGCAGTATCCACTCATACTAGGATCCAAACTAAAACCCTCTTCAACCCTGCCGCTACCCTCATCTGAGCCTCAGTGCAGGGGAATGAAAGCTCCTCACAGAAAGCAATCTGCCCTTTGACCTCACTGCTCTGGCAGGCTTAGTCTGTTAGGAAAGCTTTTAGAGGCAAGAGTTCAAACGAATGAAAATCATTACTGCAAATCCCCTCTTCCCAGCAGAGACCTGTGGTGGCTAGGGAACAGTGTCTGTGAGGTGCCACGGCCTCCTCCCCTTGCCATGCCACCCCAACTGCAGACGTCAGGGGAGTGAGGTCACCTTGGAACGCAGCTTCCAGGCCTCCTAGCAGCTCCTGCGGCTGTCCCTCAGCTCCTCGCCTGGGGCTGTCCTGGCCTTCGGCTGGACGCTCACCTTGCCTCGCAGCAGTGGCGATCGCATCTGCCATCCCCTCCAGCCCAGGTGGGTCCCCATGCTCCACAGCAGCCTGCTGCTTCCTCAGATCCTTCAGAAGACTCCGCACAAGTGCTTCTGGAGACACAGAGGGCACAAGGACACAGGGATTGAGCCTTCCCAAGGACATGAGGGAAGCTGGACCACAGGGCATGACAGGTCTGGGCAATTTCCCACAGAAGCTGGCAGCAGCCAGTCAAGACATGGTGCCATGTTAGCTGTGAAACCCAGGGTGTTTTGGCCAGGGTGAGGGGAAGCAGAAATCCAGAGCAGGGCAACTCCTTAACCTGGGTGAGACAGAAGGTGGCCTCCGGGGAAGCCCCTCAAGACTGGGCAGGACCTAGCTGCGAGAAGCTGCTTCTCTCTCCCCTGGAGAACAGATCACAGGCCCAAGGGAGTACACAGAGTCCAGCACCCTCCTGGGCCTATGCCTCTATGGACATGGACAGCTGCCACCCCCAACAGCACGTTAGGGGAGAGCTAGGTGGGAGCCCTGGCAACGTGGCTGACCCATCTCATATACCACGGCAGCCCTGGCCCTGTGTGCACAAGACTCAGTTAGGAATGGGAAGCTCAGAGAGTGCCCCAGGGCAGTGGCACAGCCCAGGCCCCATGGCAGCAGAGGGATACAGTTCCCCTCACACAGCCAGCTGAAACACAGCTGACAGGACTCAGAAGTTATCCTTATCATGGGGCCCCCTCCCCAGTGAGAGCTATGAGCTGGAGCAGGAGGCCCAGAGCCCTGGGATACCTGGAGCCTCCACCAGTGTCCTGTCGATGTCCAGGCTTCCACCCTCCGCCCCTGGCAAGGAGGGATGGTGTGGATGTAGGTCTTCACTGCCATTGGGCAGAATGAGGAACCTGCTGGGGAGCTGACAGGTCATGGGCCGCTGAACTCACTGAAGCACGTGGCTGGGGTGCTACAAATGGGGCCCGGGAGGAGGTGGCCACTGGGGCCTTTGGAGGCTGCGTCTTCCAGGCTGGCCTCTTCCCTTAGGCTCCACTTCCGGCCACCACCACGTGGGCAGCTGTGCTTCACCACACCTTCCACCATTACACTTCTGCCGTGGATCCAGTAAGTATGAGCTCAAACTGAGACCATGAACCACGTGAGACTACTCCCCTCTCAGCTGTGCTGTCAGGTGTTTTGCCAAGCAACGGGAGAAATGACCAACAAAACAGCCCTAGCTGTCCACCTGCACTCAGATGGGGAGGAAGGGAGGACACCTAGCAGGCCATAGGAGGATGCCCATCTGCAGAGGCCCTTTCTATCCAAGCTATGTCCAACTGAATGGTGGAAAGGTCACTGCCCCTCCCAGGCCCTTCTCTCTTCCATGTAACCCCCAGCCCATTCCCCAGGCAAGGTGAGAATATGTCTGTCAGGCTCATTTCAATATGGGCCAGGCTCCATCACCTCTGTGTATGCTTTACCAGCTTTCTGCCCATTTATGCACCTGACACTGTGAACTGATCACTTTGCAGTCAGAGAAGACATGACAGAAGTGGTTTCCAAAGAGGTCTGCACATCAGCTGCCCCTTGGGTGTCTCCCTCAGTGGTGGGACTGTGTGGGTGACACCTGGAGGACAGGGGTGGCCCTGGGTGGGCAGATGGGCATCACTGGAAGACAGAGTTGTCCCTGGGGCAGGAGGATAGGTGTAGGGGTTTTGGCACTGGGTTTTAGAAAGGAGTCCACAGTGCTCATGGTGACTTGGGTCTGGCTTATGTGAAGTAGGAACTTGGTCCTCTTGTTTGGGCCCCACCCATGTAAGGGTGCAGGTGTGTGGTCCTCACCTCAGACAGCCAGGACCTGGGGGGCACATTGGAGCTGCTTCCAGACTGGGAGCCACAGCAAAGTGACTAGCTTAGGGGAGCCCAGCCCCATCTGAGTGGGCTCTGCCCCAGGGGGAGGGGCAGGGACAGGCCCATACTGAGAGGCCAGGTGTCAGAGGTGGGTGAGGTGGCTGGGTGCAAAGGCACCTAGGGGCCTGGCCTCGGTAAAGAAACGGCTTGGTGCTGCCTCCCTTTGACTCCCAGCATCTGTGCTTCCCTCAAGGTCCCCTGGGACCTGTGAATGACAAGCTCTCCTTCCCAGGGTGGTCGCCTCCTGACAGAGTTCACCCCACCTGAATCACAACAAAATGTGCAGATAAAAGCAGTCTCCTCCTTTGGGCAGAAACTCAGGTGTGCACCACGGCCACTTCCTTCTGGGCGCACTGGTGCCTCCGCCCCGCAGTAGTCCCAGCCAGGTGTTCACGGCTGTGTGCTTGTCGTCGAGGGAGCGGCAGTGAGGGACAAGGGAGATGCCCCAGGCTGTACGCCAAGGCGCCTGTGCTTGTCTTGTCGCTGCAGACGCCAAGGTGAAGCTTCACACTCTGTGTGGAGGGCAGCATGAGCACTTGCGCGGTCATCTAGAACATGCTGTACTTGTGGCCTCCAGACCACAGGGGGCATCTCAGACCCAGACCCACACACAAAGCTACAGCCAGGCACAACCTCCTCATCTCTGCACTGTAATCTGCACCCACCGCCTCTTTTTCCTGTCTGTGCTGCTGCCCTGCAGGCTTATCTTAGGCAGAGACATCCATAGGTGCAACGCCAACAGCAAAGGATGCCTCCTCCATGCTTGTCTCAAAGAAAGCAGAAATCAGGAGGCAGGGAGGATGAAGCTGTGAGGAGAGTATGGCCAAGGCCTGGCCGGCCCTCCAACAGGGGCCTGGTCCATCAAGTGAAACCAGGCCACCGCCCACAGGCCGCTCCCCCAAGCACCCAACCACAGAAATAAACATGAGTCACCTTGAGGCCTCCACCAGGGATGAGAACCCTGAGGAAAAGTGTCCCTCACATGGCACCACTGTCTCCAAGCCCCTGTGCCTGTGGCAGACAAGCAAGGGCAGTGACCTCCATGGTCAAGTATAGAGGCAGTGCCGTAGCATAGGCAGCAAGCAGGCCAGGCACCATGGGGGCCCTCAGACCCTGTGTGAGTCTCACCTGAAGGATGGAGAGGGCTGTGGGCTCACAGGGAGGCACAAGTCACAGGGGGGAGCAGCACAGATCACTGCTTTCAACTCAAGATTTTCCTATCCCTCCAAAAGAGAAAGCACCCTGTACAACCAGCTTGGGATGGTGGAGCACTGGGCACCCACAGCTGTCCCTGAGACTGCAGGTGCTCAGCCTGAGCTGCAGATGCAGCAGACCTTGGCTCACTGGCACCTGTTGGGCCCAGCCTCAGCTGGCATCACAAGGTGAGAGCCCCCTGCATAGGGTGGGTTCAGGGGCACCACTGTGCTCTTCTTGAGGCCACACAGTTTGAGGGGCTGAGAAGGCAGCCAGTGAGTGGAGAATGGCGAAGTTCTCAAGGTTAGGATTTCTTGTGGACACAAATGAGATCTCACTGATCAGTACCTGCTGCCAAGACAGGCATTTCTGAGCCCAGAAAGGTTTATACAGATGGTGTGTTGTGTACATGTGTGTCCACCTGAGTGTATCTCTGTGAGCAGTATGTGTGTGTGTGTGTGTGTGTGTTGGAGATATCCAATTAGACTAATAAAGGAGGCCAGCTAGGAAGGAAGCCAGGAGGAAAATGGTACTGCAAGCACACCTCTGTCAGCACCTTTCTTCAAAACGTCTCAAGACCAAGAGCCCTGTGCTTTCATCAAAGGACAGACCTGGAGCTGTGGCTGTCAGCTCTGGGCACACTCGGGGGCACTGCTCCCAGGGAAAGGCACACGGAGCCTGGGTCCTGAGAGCATGACTGCCGGTGGGGCTGATCGGCCTCTGTCACACAGGTAGTGTTCTGCCACAGCTGCTCCTTACAGAGCCCTGCCACCTCCCTCCAATGACACAGAGCCCATCTTTCGGATGAGGACTCACAGTGACTATGAGTGTCTCAGGGGACAGCACACTTGGCCATCAGAGAACCTGACTGTGGACATGGGGCAGGACAGACTGGCAGCTGCAGCCCTGGAGTCGTCAGGGATGGCTGAGAAATGGATCAGGGTCTGCTCAGGCCAGGAAGGGGAAGATAGTGTGCAAAGAGGATGTTGTTCATGGGGCAAAGTCAGAAGAGCCAGGCACACGCCTGGGTCCCCTGGACCTGTCAGCACAGATGACTGGGTGCCACCAGCTCTCCTGGTGGGCAGCACTGCCTCCTATCTGGGGCCAAAGTATTCCAGGATCCACAGGGCCTTCTCCCTTTTGCTGTAGTTGTGGCTAAGACTTTGGACCTCACCTGTCACCTTGTCCTCCCTTGTATACTGTGCCCTGGGCTTGCTGACCTGGACTCATAGGAAGCAGAGCAGCCTGGCTCCTGGAAAAGCACTGTGTTGTATCCCAATAAGATTCTACAGGGCAGAGAGGAACACAGCCACAAGTGTAGGCTCAGGAGTCTCATGTGGGCACTAGCCTGAGCCCTGGCCCAGAAGGACTGGAGGTGTATCACGGTGTGTGAATCTCACGCTTCAGTTTCCTTATCTATAAAATGAGGACAACCCAGTACCCAACACATCCTGAGTGTTTTGTAAATAACAAACACCATAGAGATGAGCAGCAACACAAGGATTTGTGTGCGACCCCATTGCCTTTTTCCTCTTCCAACCCATTCTGAAATCCAAGAGCTTGAATCTATGGTAGGTGCTGGCTACATCTCACTGTGCTTCTTGAGTAAGAAGCACAGAACATAACAGGGAGCCCAGCCATGCAGGCAAACTACTGCCTCCCACTGCACTCAAATGCCAATTTAAAATTATATATCATGAGACTGCCCTTGCCAAAGCATAAGCCTATATCCAAAAAGTATGAATTTCAGTTATCAAAGTCAGACCCCAGGCTCCACTGAGCCACCCATCCATGCACCCATTTTTCAATCCATCCATTCTTCCATCTATCCATCCATTCAGCCATCCACTCAGCCAACCACTGATATATCCACCCATCCTTCCAAGCATTTGTCAATCTACACATCTATGCCTCACCTTCCACCACCACCCATCCATCCATCTACCCATCTACTCACCCATCATCCACTGTCCATTAACTACCCACCCACCTAATCATCAGTCTGTATATCTACTCATACATCTGCCCATCCATCCATCCATCCCAACAACTTGTCCTGGGCAAACATTGTGTTTAGAGCTCAGGAGGTTTTATTATGAGAAATCATAGCAAATTAAAAGCAAATGATAGCAAATTAATGGGTTGAAAGAGGGAGCCAGACTTGGGTTCATAGCCCCATCTTGTCAACATAGTCCTAGAGGTCTAAGAAATTTAAGTGGAGTTACAATATTGTACACACACACACACACACAGGGCATAGGCCCATAAAGTCTCAGACACTGGGAAGCACGGGCAGACTTGGACCCGGCCAGCTCCTAGGACGCACAGAAAGGTTGGCTGAAAACACCTGCAGGTGCTGGTCTTTCCTCCTCACAGATGAGCATTTGTGCAGTCGCATCGGCAAACTGCCTCTTATTAAAGTATTTATACAGGAAGTTTCTTTCCTGAATTTCAACTAAACAGCCTTTAAACTATTATAACATAATTTATTTGTAAACTATTCCCTGTATTTTATCCCCCCAAAATTAACAATTAAATTTGACATAAATATGATGTCTTCACACTATAAACCTTTAAAATACAAAAACCATAAAATGTTACTTTTTAAAAAGTTATAAAACATTCTTATTTATTTTTAATTTCTAAATAAGGGCAACCCATTTAATTTACTAATTTTTAAGAGGTAAACATAAATCACATCTTTTGAAAAAACCCTTACGATGTAATTTTGGAATATTCAGTTATCCTGAGCAAAAAGTGTCAAGAATATATTTTTTTAAAAATTAATAAAATATGAAAAAATGAGATAGAATAAAAAGTAAGCAAAACAAATTTCAGTGTACATTAAGCCTCATGGAAACATGGAATGTTAGTGATCTGTATTGTAGCAACATAGCATAAAGAGGAGAAAACACCATCGTCAGAGCAAAGAGGCTGCCATGGCCGGCCTCCACTGAACAGAGGCCTGCTAGGGACGGTACTGCTCCTGCAGCCACAGGGCTTCCCAGGATGCAGCTGTGAGACCTGCTGTGGGTTCCCAAAACACTTTCCAAGGCAGGGAAGTGGATCAAAATCTTTATGACAAATCTTCAGTGAGCGTTGAGTGAAGACATGATCTAATGGATGCCAACAACCAGAAAATCCAGCCACAAGCTGCTGCACTCTGAGTGCTCTGGTTAGCTGAGCAAGAGCTCTGGGTTTCTGGAACCATCCTTGATTTGCTGGCGTCAATCCCGAGGGGCCCAAACACACAGCCCCTGCCACTTGATCTGGTGCCAATAGCAGCAGGCCAGTGTGCAGAAAGGAAGGAAACTAGGTGGATGGGGGGCTGGTGGGAATGCTGTGAGATGGCAGGAAGGTGGGTCCAGTGTGGGGAGCCAGGGCCAGGCTGGGAAACTCACGGCAACCCAAAGCACCCACTCTGCCACTCTGCCATGCACTACCTGCAGTGGGACTAACATAAGGCACTGGCATTGGTCAAAGGCAGCTCAGTCAGACTGGAAATCCCACAAGTCCACAGAAAACATGACAGTCTCCCAGACATCGGTTCATGGAAACCCAGCGGGTCCCAGAGCCAGACCTGGGTTCATAGCCTCATTCTGTCAACATAGCCCTAGAGGCCTAAGGCAGTCTGTCTAGCCTCCTCCTGTCAAGAGTCTCACCCATGCCAAGTGGATGAACCATTTCCATGTGCATGGTCATCAAGGAGTGAAATGCCATAGATAGGTCACCTTCCACATGGCCAACACTCGTTGTCACAGATCTAAAAAGGCCCTGTCCCAGCAATCTGTCCAACACTCATGGTTGAGAAATGTTCCCTCTTGTGGTCAGCACACAGCTCTCCTTGGCCTGTCTTCATCAGCCTCCCATTAGAGGACAAAGGCCCCATAGTCCCGAGGGCAGGCACGTGTGTCATGCAAGGAGACACCTCCTCTCCAGAGAGAGGTCGGGGGGAGGAGCACACTCGGTGGGGCCCCAACAATGACTGTGATGAGAAGACACATGCAGTCCGCTTCAAGCTGAGTGGTAAAACACAGCCCCTAAAAATCACCTGCTGTCATCTCTAAAAGCAGGCTCTGAGTTATCTCTCGCCATCTTTTATTTTGGTCTTTTTGAGACAGGGCCTTATTATGCAGTTCAGGCTGGCCTTGGGCTCACTTTATAGCCCAGGCTGGTCTCAAACTTGCAATGATCCTCCTGCCTCAGCCTCCCAAGTGCTAGGCTCTGAGTTATCTCTGTGAACAGCTGCTAAGGGACACAGCAGCATCCTCCGTGGCTGCTGCACATGTGCCACGGTGAACATGCCCCACAAGCCATATCCACACACTGCAGTACTGTACTGACCACCTCAGAGGCACCACTGTCAGTCATCTGAGGATGAACGGGTTGAGGAAAGACTGAAATTCCAGCCATCCCAGTGGGCCGAAGGATGAGCAGAGAGCAGTCAGGAGCCATGAGCACCAAAGTGACTGTTCTTTTGTTTCATGCACTGACGGCACAATTCTGAGATGGGGCCAGCTGACAATGACATTTTAAATAGCTTTCGGTGCTTGAAGTGGGCTCTGGTAGGCAATTACATGGATGTCAGGACCTCCGCTGTGTCGGGCCGGAGAGGCGCTCACGCCACAGTGACTGCGCACATTCCCACTGCAGAGCTAACCCACCGAAACTGTGTCTCAGTGGAGCCTCCTCAGCCAAGTGCTGCAGCTCTTGAAGATGACCAATGACACCGAGAGCCCACTACAGAACTGCTCTCACCAGGCGTGAGTCACGCATAGCAGCTTTTGCTCCCGAACGGCTCTGTTAGGGTGTCTGTAGGACAGGACACAGTTTAGCCACACTTGGACACCCATTGTCTTCACCATCACCACTTTCCTCACCTTTATCACCACTCACCATCAGCACTACACCCGCCTCCCCATCATCACCACCACCCCCACCTCCTCACTATCACCACCACCACTACCATCACTCGCCACCACCTTCACCACCATCATAATCACCACCATCACCACCACCACTACCTTCTCTATCACCACCTTCACCACCTTCACCATCATCAGCACCACCATTAGCACCACCACCATCACCACCTTCACTAAAGCCACCTTCACCACCACCATCCCACCACCATCAGCATCACTATCGTTACACTCACTGCACTCCTCACCACCGTCGCTCTGAGGAATTGATCGTGTCTCTTTGGTTTGAAGAGCACACAGCATAGTTGCTGGACTCCAGTCCTTGGATATTTGCAAAGGATTCAGATAAATTCAGTAGGAGTTTATTATTTTGCTGCTTTGGGCTTCTAGCAGAAGACCTGGATATAATTATGCTAGCTTGTCTATTCTCACTGGAAACAACATCACAATGGCAAAATGTATTCTCCTTTCAATTTGAGGGGCTACACGGCATATATGCCTCGCTGGTGAACTCTAACAGCCCTTTACTGTCTGGGGACACAGCCACAGCAGTCACACCTGGAACCAGATGCTGTTGCAGGGATGCCCCTCCTTGGGTATCACCATGGGACATGGCTTCCCATTTGATAAATGTGCCCTTCAGGGTCTTGAGGACATCTAGTTACCGTGAGCCACCCACTGTCACAGATCTGTGAAAATACGCACCCTGAAAATGTGGCAGACAAATGAGTGGACATTGGACCTGTCCGCCCACCTCCTCATCACCCTCTAGGTGGAGCTGGGCTTTGTGGAGGGGCTGCCACACCCCCTACCTTCCCAGTGATTATCTCCTGGGTACTTTCATGCCATCTGATCCTTTCATAGGAGTCACCATGGCCCCAACACTGCTGCCTGCATTCCAGAGTGAAGCGTGACCCCCCACCTGCCTGGTGACTGCGGCCGTTCAGCAGCAGCTGTGTCAAGGTTGGCTGTTCAAGAAGCACAGACTCGAATCTGAACAGCTTCCCTTTCCCTCCTGTCATTAGGAGGCATCTTCATCCCGGCCTGGACTGAAGCTGTTGCCCGAAGGCTGCTCCTCCCAGAGTGGCACAGTGCTCCTGGACATCCAAGGACATCTCAGCCTCCTGCTGCAGGGTCAGTACAGAGGGGCCTCATTGTTCTGGCTGCCCATAAAGGCTCAGCAAACACAAAGCATGCAGAGAACAAGCCAAGAAAGCTCCGTGCTGCAGCTGAATGGCTACTTTAAACATCGAGGCCCAGGACCAATTCACCATGGGAGGGAAGTGAACTGTCTAAATCTGCATCATAGGTGGGTTCAGGCTCCAGCTCTCTCTGAGTGATCTGAATTTTTGATCAAGTCACAACATTAACCTCCCAGGCTTGTTTCTTGCTCTGGAAAGTGAAGTTATGGGAAAGAGACTAACAACAAAGCTACCCCTCAGGGTAACAGGCAGCTCCAGGAGCAGCTGAGGGAAGCATCCGCCACTCTGCATCCCCAGCACTCTCAGCACAAGCATGCCTGTGCAGACATCGAAAGGAGGCACCGCTCACTGCCATCCGAAGGCTCTGGCTTTAGGGGAGGCAGCCACTTGTCACAGATACAGATGTACAGCAGACAGCTGTCCTCAGCAGGACACAGGTCCAAAAAGCGCCTCTGGGTGGAGCTCCTCCTGCTGGGGGTCAGGAAGGCTTCCCCGCCCAGTGTGTGAATCATGCAGCTGGAACCTGCTGGGCAGGCTCTGTGACCCATGGCTGCCAGCAGGCCAAAAGGAGGAGGACCCCAGCACCACCCTGAAGAATGCTCCTGAAGTCCTCTGGCCAAAGGCTGAGCCCTCCTGCTCTTCCTTTCCGGAACACAGAGCAGAGGAACGTGGGACACACCTCCCGGATGTCACTCCACAATCTGGAAGGTGAGAAACTCCTAGAGATAGGGGAGCTGGTTTCTGAAAAAAATTCTGCAGTGAAAGAAAAGGAGGGCCGAGAACCTGCCCACCACATGAGTGAGCCCTGCAGACCCTGCTTCAGAAGAGCCAGCTGTGGAAACTGTGGGCAGCTGGGAAACTCAAGCACTGAACAGCTTCTGTGGTGATGCCACCATTATCTTTCACCCTTGTGGCTATATGGCTAGCGTGGTTCAGTGTACAGAGCACCTTATCTCTGTAGTAGTGAAACACTGACAGGGGAAGTAATTTGATGACTGAGTTTGCTCTGAAATCACACTCACTCTGTGTCTGACGCTTTGCTCAAGGCTGTGACAGCATGCAACACACCTGGAGGACAGCAAGGTGAAAGGGTCACCAGTCCTGCAAGGCAGCACAGGAAACTGCCAGCAAATCACACAAACCAGAGCAAAGAGGGCTCTTTCAGGAGCAAGTTCCAAAGACCTGCGCTGGCTAGTGCCCAGGAGACCAGAGGTGGGAGCGCACAGGGGCAGCAGCAGGAACTTGGGCACTGTGTGCCATGTTCTGCTCACCAGTGGTATCCAGCTGGACTTAGTCCCTTGGCAGAGGCAGAGGTACTGGCCCCTTCCTATCTCCACTGACTATGACAGAGGCCACCAACAAGTGGGATCTGTTTCACCCTGCAAGACGGAGCAAGAGACAGAGGAATAGACAAGTGGATGGCCAAGGACAGATGTGGCAACAGGAATGAGTGGCAGAGGAGCATGTGGGGGTGCCACCAACACCCTGGGGCATGCTTGGAAGGCAGCAGGAGCGAGGAGGCTCTGCCATACAGCACAGCCAAGTGGGAGGCCATGCTGGGCCAGGGGACAGAGTGCTGGATACCACAACCACATGAGCAGGGAAAGGCTGCTTCCAGAGCCTAGTAATGAGCACAGTGCAGGGGTCACAGAGTCACAGAGGGTGGCAGCCAGGGCTTCAAACAGGAAAACATCCTGAGATGGCACACTGTGGGGGCCAGCAGCCTCCCAGATGGCACGCCCAGAAACAGTGGCGCCAGGTGCAAGCTGCTGTGTCTCCTCGGACCACTCCGCACACGGCAGTCCAAGAGAGTGCTAGTGACAGTCATGCACCCTCCTCTCTAACAGTCACTCCACATCCCCTCCACTTAGAACCTGCTGTCAGTGGCTGTGAGGACAGAGAGAATAAGAGGCGCGTAGTTGCAAAGCAGCAAGGGCAGAAAATGCGACTTTCACAGCAACCACAATGAGGCTTCTCTGACGGAAAACAGCAGTGCCCCACATTACTGCGAGTCTCAGTCAATACTTTTAAAAGCTGTCATCTGTTTGGCTTGAGGCTGTGTGTGCATTCGCAGAGGTTTCATCTTGTCTGAACCCTGTGTCAGGCCAGGCTGAGGAAAAGGCTGCTAGAAGCAGCCAGGTTGGAACCTTCCACATGTGGCAGAGGAGCAGGACAGGAAGCACCTGCCCTCGACGGTTGCAGCTTGCACAAAGCACTGCCAGCTGCAGCATGGACGCAGCCACATCAGGGTCTGTGCACCACACGGCTGCACTGTGGACAGTGCCAACTGCAGGTTGGACTCTTCTAGGACAAACCAAAACAGCCCTGGAGTTTTGGAGGCCTGGGGGCTGGGCTACCAGAAGTGGTGAGGTGAGGGACCCTGATGCCGCTCCTGCTCAATTCTCCAAAGCACAAGGCAGATGCACACCTGGGGCCAGACCTGTCCTGGGAGGATGCTTCCCAGGCTGCAGCCTCTCACGTAGGAGGTCAGACTAGATCCCTATTTCTAAACCTGCAAACACTCAACTCAAAATGGAGCAAAGACCTGAAATTTTGACACTGCTAGAAGAAAACATGGGGAAACCTCATGCAACCATAGGCATAGGCGGAAACTTCCTGAATAGGACTCCAGTAGCACAGGAAACAATACCAAGAATCAACCAATGGACTTGTCGAAGTAAATTTTCCGCACAGTGAAGGAAACAACAAGGTAGAAAAGCCCTACAGACTGGGAGAAAACCTTTGCCAGCTCCTCTTTCACCAGATTAGCATCTAAAATATACATAAAGAACACACAAAAAATTAACAACAAAGAATAATCAAATGGCTCAGTCAAGAATTGGGAAAATGAACTGAACAGATATTTCTCAGAAGCACAAATGGCCAATTAATGCATTAAAAATAACATCTTTAACACTGGAGAAATGCAAATGAGAACTGTACTGAGGTCTCATCTCAGCCGAGTCAGAATGGCTGCCAGCAAAGATTATTTTAAAAACAATAAACGCTGGCAAAATGGGGAAAAGAAGGAGCTCTTCTATACTGTGAATGGGAATGTAAATTGGTAGAACCCTTGTTTCTACAAAAAAAAAAAACAAAAAACCTGAAAACAGAGTACTGTGTGATTCAGTGACAACACTCCTTGGTACACACCTAAGAAATTAAAGTCAGAATGGCACGGAGCAGTGATGGCGAAGCTTTCAGAGACCGCATGCTCCAACCGCAACCCCAAACTCACTTACTTATCACAAAGTGCCAACACTGCAATCAAACCCGAATACTGAGGTTTTAGTTTAGAAGAAACAGCTGTTACCCGATGCTTGGCTGCTGGGGCCACTTGGTTCATGTGCTGCCAGAGAGGGCTGTGTGTGTGCTGCAGCACACACGTCATAGGTTCTCCACCACCAGGATAGGGACACCTCTTACCCCATTCACTGTAGCACATTTCACAGAAGCCCAAGACATGGAACTAGCCCAGAGGTCCACCAGCAGATGAATGGATGAGGAAAATATGATGTACATACACCGTGGAGTATTATTCAGCCAGAAAGAACTTAATTATATCATTTGAAAGTGGATGAATCTGGAGATTTCATTTCATCACTGAATGAAAAAAGCAGACTCAGAAAGAAGGCATCTCATGTTCTCCCTAACGTGAGAAATCCAAAACAAATGAGGTAGAGAGGAGAAGGAGGGCGACCAGAAAGAGGAAGGGAATGGAGAGGGCACAGGGTGGTGGAAATGATCACACATATTACACTCACTGAGCCCAAATATTATAAAATCAATAAGCACTAACAATAAAAAACTAAAATCTTTTTAAATGTTAGCTTCCTATTTTGAGGTAATATGTAGCACTGCACCATCTGATAGAGTAGCTGTTAGCCACAGCTAGCTCTGGAGTGCTTGCAACATTATCCATCTGAATTGAGGTGTGATATATGTGTAAAATACTTCCTGGCTTTCTAAGCACGGAAAATAATATGGACTGTGCAGTGCACATTAACCAATTTCAAATATTGATTATATGTCAAAGTAATAATTTGAAATAGGAAAATAAAATCATTATTAAGCTTTTAGAACTTGTGCATTCATGACAGTTGAGGAAGACTGAGGAGCAGAGAAGATTTGGCAGATGGGTGTGTCCCTCTTCTCTACCAGCCTCTGCAGCCAGGGGAGTCCAGACCACCACCTGCCCATTCTCCACATGGAGGGGGCCAGAGGACTCAAGGTCCCTCCTTCCCATGGTGGCCTTACTGCCACACCCTCCTTCTGTGCAGGATGAGCCCCCAACATGGTAAGAAAGCAACAAAACCAGCACCAGGGTCACGTCACCAAATACACAGGACCCCAGGGTGGGGAGCCAACTCACCATCATCTGTGCTGAGGGGCTCCTGGGGGTCTCCTGGAGGTGAAAGCCATTTTGGGGGGGCTGCCAGGGCAGAGAGGGGCCTCGGCACTCTTGAAGGGTTCCGCAGAATGTACCGTGGTCCTGGGTCACCCTCTCTGGCCAGCACAGGAGGCCTCCGAGCAGTGTAGGTGCCAAGGGCTGCCATCAGGTGCTGTTTGTCCAAGCCGCTGTCTGCCTTTGGGCTGAGCTCGTCTGGCTGGAGCCTGCTGAGGGTCCGCAGTGGGAAGCCTTCAGAATACTGGACCTGGGTCATGGGCGGGTAGGTCAGTGCAGACGCACGAGACACATAGGTCAAGATGTTCTCAGCGAAGGGCGCCTCGTCCTGCAGGGCAGAACAAAATAGCGAGAGCCAAATCACCACCAACACCCACACAAGATGGAGCTGGGCTTGGTGTTTAAGGCCCAGAGCAGCACCAGGTGGCACTGAGCCACGAGCACATGGCTCCTCTGGGGTGGCCAAGTGCTTGCTGCACTGGTCTTGATAACAGTTTATTGACAGAAGTCACACGTGCTAGGAGTTTTCTGTGCTCACAGAACCATTTGGGCATCACACTAGACACCTCCACAGCATCCTCACTGCCCCAACATAAACCCGTACGTATTCCCACTTGCCACCCAGGGTCAGGCAGCCACATTTGCTTCTTGTATCTGTGGCTGTGCCTGTGCCTTGGGTATTTCAGGTTCCAGGCTCTTCCAGTGGCCTTCTGCATCGGGCTTCTCCCAGCATGTTCTCAGGGTGCACATTCTGCAGCGTGCGTAGGGTTCCCTTTCTTCTAAGGCTGAACACTGTGCTTGGTGTTGTAGACATCACACTCAATTTAGTTATCAGTTGATGGATGTTTGAATTGTCTCTAGTTTGGGGCTATTTTGAATAATGCTACTATGAACATCTGTGAGGCAGTTTTGGGGTGTACATGTCTTCAAGTCTCTCGGGCATCTACCTAGATATAAAATAGCTTGGTCAGTTGATAACCACACTAAAATTCTGCAGAACTGCCCATGCTGTCCAGCACAGCTACACCTTTTTGTAAGGTATGAGGGACACAGACTGTGCAAAGCTTCTCCATGTCCTAACAGCCTTGTGACTGGGAAGAGCTCCTGTGGAGGATCTGCTTGCAAATGCACCCTGATGGCCATTAGTATCTTCTTTGGAGAAATTCATGCTCAAGTCCTCTGCTTGTGTGGTGGCTCTCAGCACAGTACCCCTGAAACCGCATCTGCAGGTCTTCATCAGTACATCTCTGTCATTTGTCCTCTGAAATACCACTGGATCCCACGTGTTGGGCAGCAATATTCTGTAAGGGGAGGTTGTCAGGGTCTCTTGTTTAACAAATATCTGTGATACTCCTTTCCAGTCGAAGCCCTGCCCAACACAGTCTCTCCCTGGATCTTGTCTACACTTTCTCTTCACTCATCCAGTGGGTGTTCCCATGAGGATGCACCCCCTGTACACTTGTGTCTGTTGTCAGATTCATCAAGGCCTGGCAGTTTTCTTCATACCCAGCACAGTGGTGAAAATGGTAGATGCCTCAATGTTCTGCTTTGCCTATGGCTCCATCAAGATTTCACAGACACAGCAGTTTCCAACTTTTTAAGACCTTCACCAGGTGAAGGCTGTCCTAGAAGTGCACCAGCCACCTTGGTGGTGGAGTGGTCCTGGGGCTACGCAGCTTCCAATTGTGCCTGGGTCAGTGGGCGCATCCTTTCATCCAGATGAGGCTGTAGTAGCCACAGCGGGCTTTCAGGCAGATTTCCAGACTCCCAGGCCAGCTGTTTCCACGGAGATGTTTGTGTGTAAGAGGTGAGAGCCTGCGAAACTGCTTGACAGGGCCTGGTTTCAGCCCTCACATGTGAACTTGGGCAAATCGCTTCAGCTTCTGAGACTTGCCTTCTTCTGTTAAGCAAGAGTTTGGACATTGTCTCTAAGGTTTTTTACAATAACTTTTGAAATGATGTGACTTCAGCTACCATCCAAATTGTTTAATTTTGTCTGAGGACTAGCTAAAGTCAACTGTTCTTTCTTAGGAAAAGAGAAAGTAAGCTGAGAGACAGAGACAGACAGCACACCAGACTGCTGCCCCAACAAACAGCCCTGCAGCAATTTTCTACAAATTGGGGTGAGTGTCAATCGTGGGCCCTGCCTGCACTCACTTCAGCAAGGCTGCTTCTGAACACCTGGCCAGGTCACTGTGCTGGCAGCTGGGGACTCTCATCCAAACACCTCATTAATGTGCTGTGGCGTCTCCCCTCTCTCTGCAAGGATGCAGCCTAGGCGGAAGCTTCCACTCACAGGACTCTAATTAAAGTCGCGATGGACAGCTCCAGGCAGAGGCCATGCCAGGCTTAGCACAAGCATTACAAGATCACAGCCACTGTGCAACATGAGATGAGCAATCTGCTGTTGGTTTGTTTATGTTTTCAATCAAGTTAAGGTGAAGAGGAGAAAAGAAGTATCAGTAAGCAGCACAAACAACAGTGACGGTAAAAATACCAGAAAACACTGTGTTCGCACTTCTGCCACATCCTCCGTAAGTGGCCTAAGCACCGCGTACCCTCAAGAAGCGACCATAGCCTCGAGGCGACCATCTCCTCCTGGTGAGCAGCATGAGGCCCCTCCTGAGGGGCTTGCTGTTCTGTGGCTTCAAGTCTAGAGTGGGAGGGTAGCTGGCCCCAAATGGCCAGCATGCACATCCAGCTCTGAAGGGGCCATTGGTGAGCCTGTGTCCCCTGTGCCACCTGTGACAGTGGCACTGCCATTATGTTCCTGCTTTGCTGTCATACATCTTCCCATCTCCCAACTGGTCAGGGGTCCAGAGAACCCTGGGAGGAGCCACCCATCATGCTTCTCTTCTGCCTCTAGTTCTGAGTTTAAAATTATGTAACTTATTTTCATGGCCTCTGTTTTGTAAATGTTTTAAGTTCAAACATAACTATCTTGTCAGGTTTTCTGAGCTAATGCTAGATAAATTTTAATACTGAAGCTGCCCAAACCCGGAAATTAGCAACCTAGAAGCAAGAACATTTCCGTCTTCGGAGGACCTCAACAGTGCATAAGAGAATGAGTCAGGCACCTGGTTGGGAACTGCTGCCAAGTGCCAAGATGAGATGAAATGACTTCTTCCAAACCATGTCCTTCTCCCAAACCATTTCTACACAAGACGGAGACCCACTCACCCCACCCTGAAAAAACACAATGGGAAAGAAGGCTCATTTGGAAGCACGCCCCAATCCTGACAGCACAACTCTGGGCAACTCTTACAATTCTGAGCCACTTACTTACCTTTTTTGAGCTTCATTTGCACCATGCCAAAATAAAAAAATTTAAAAAAACTGGAAAAACATTCCCTTTCTGTAAAAGCAGCTATGAGTGTTAGGAAAATATAGGAACAGGTGCTTACCTCAGCAAAAGCCCAAAGGAGGATTTGATAAATGGAAGTCACCATCAGCAGCATCCCCACCACCAACACAAGCATCATCATGTCAACTATAGCATCTCCATGGTCAGGATCTCCACCATACGGCCTGCAGTATTCCCACCAGCACCACTTGCAGCATACCTACATCACCAGCAGCATCCTCCCCACCAGCACCACTTGCAGCATACCTACACCACCAGCAGCATCCTCCCCACCAGCACCACTTGCAGCATACCTACACCACCAGCAGCATCACTCCATCACTGCTGTCAGCACCATCACTCCACTGCCATCGGCACCATCCCAGCATTGTAAGTGGCAGCATCCCACCACCAGCATTGCCCCCCACCCCCCGCAGCAGCATCACACTGCTTCTGATGCTGTGTGCCAAGCTCTCGATTATAGTCTATGGGGTACAGTAACTCAGACCCGGCCCTTCCTCAAAAAACTCACAGGCTGATGTGAGAGTTAAGCCAGAGTAATCAATAACCAAACTAATTTGGAAGCAGCATCGGAAGATTGAGGAAAGCAACACTAGTTTGGAAGTGGTTATGTTTTGTGGGGCAGATCAGGGAGCAGCGTCTCCACCTGTCCAGCAGTGAGGGTGCTCTAGCTTGACCAGGCTGTGCAGTCCCAGAAATCACTGGGACTCCTGTCACTGGCCAGCACATCTCCACCTAGTACACAAGTACACTCCAGACTGGTAGGGAGAAGGAGGTCCCAGAGTCCCATGGGACTGGGAATGAGTGAGGCTTGTGTTTGCACACAAGCTGCTCATGCTTGTTAGATATTCTCTTGTGCCCAGGTCCAGAAACAAATTAGGAAGCTCACATCAGGACAACTTTCGACCACATAACACATGTTTCCTCCTGCCTGCCTTACAGCCCGGGGCAGAGTTGACAGGTACAGTGATCAAGACGAGGTTGCTGCCAGCCTGACAGAACATGCAGCACTCGGGCAGTCCACAGGCCTCCTAATGAGCTGGCACCACAGTGCCACTGGGTCACTCAGGGCCACAGATGTGGGAGTATGGAGCGGGGCCACAAGGGGTCTTGGACGCCTGTCATCTCCTGTTTGCTCATGTCGAGCTGTTTGGGCATGGAGGGCATGGAAGCCTCAGGGTTTACTCTCTCTGTGTCTCTGTCTCTGTGGTTTGTTTATCTACATGTGCTCTCTGTGTTCCTCCTCCATCTCTGCTTCAACACGTGCTCTCAATCCAGGCTCTGGAGAGGCCTATCACATGCAGAGGAGAGGCCAGTGGGCAGCCCTTCTGGTCAGCAGTGCTGCTGCTTTCTAGGGACCAGAGGAGGCCACCACGCAAGTCATAGCAACACCCTGAGCATAACCCAGCCCCAGGCAGCCCTCAGAGGCCTCCAGATACAGGAGGTTGAAGAAGTGTTAAGTCCTAATGCACAGGATCAACAACTGAGCAGGAAGCTGATAGCACCGTGCATCACAGTGTCGACTCAGGGATGCCTTTGCTTTGCTACAGGCCCAGGGGAACAAGGCTGGGGGTTTACTCCTTGCCTGCTCTGGCCCAGCCACTTCTACCCCACTGCTCACTGCTGGCCCCCTGGCCCTGTGGCCTCCTGGTTGCTGCACCTATAGCCTATACCCAGTGAGTGAGAGACAGGGCAGATGGAGGCTGAGTGTACCGATCCATTTCCTGTTCACTTGCACATTGAACCACCTGGGCACAAGGACTCTGGCTTTGATTCCATTCTCACTGACACTCTCAACTCCATGGTGTAGACATGACCACCCCCATTCCGTAGATAAGAAGAGATGCCCACAGAGTGAGGTAGAGGGCTGGAGTCCTCCAGATCTCCCTGGCAGAAAATGATGGAACTTGCTCAGCTGAGTTTGGAAAAGGAACATTAGTGAACAACTTTTTCTGGCTTAAGAACAAAAAACAAGAAGCTGGGTATGGTGGCACATGCCTGTAATTCCAGCTACTCAGGAGGTTGAAATAGGAGGATGACAAATTCCAGGCCACTCTGGGCAAGCTATCAAGACCTTTAAAATAAAATAAAAAAGGACTGGGGATGTAGTCAGTGGTACAATGGCTGCCAACATGTGCAGGGCCCTGGGTTCACCCTTCAGGACCATTAAAAAAAAAATCAAGGAAAAAATGGACAAGAATTCCAGGATTCTGATTTCAGCTGTTTGAAAGTGGCCATTCTACTCCTTTCCTGGCCTCAGTTTCCCTGTCTATGAGGGACAGGAGTACACCATGCTCCAGGGCCTTCTCATGTTACTGTGGTGGTGCCACAGGCAGGCAGGCTGTCCTCAGTGACAGGGCATTGCTCTGTCTTCTGAGCCCACCCACTCCACTCCGCTGAGAGTCCAGCTGGGGTCGGCACCACCAGGAGCACAACAGTGCATCCTATGCACGGGACAGAAGCTAAGTTGGGTTAGAGAGAGAAAAGAGGCTTCATTCCTCACCCCCCAGACTCCACTAAAGCTGAACGTGACAAAGACACACTTCACAGGAGGCTTGGCCCCTACTGAACTTGAATACTCACACCCTGCTCGTCCGGCAGGTCACCACGGCGGCCCGGTGTGGGTACTTCCTCAGAATCATAGTGTCGAGAAACACAGGGCGAAAAGTCTCAATAGCAAATATGAGCAGCTTGGCTGCAAGGGGCAGAGATCCATTCAGTCAAGCCCAGGTCCCCTGTCACTGCCAGCAAGGAAGTCGGGTGACACTCAGCAACAGAATCATGGGCCCTGGCCCAGGGACACTGCTATGTGAGAGGAGCATGGAACACTGGGCCCACAGATGCCCACAGAGCTCAGCTTCCCTCCTCACAGGCATAAAGAATGAGGACATGTACTTTTCTTTTAATATATTTGTATAGTTTTAAATCACTGTAATTTATTAAGATTTATTTTATGGCCCAGCAAATGATATACTTTGGGAAGTAATCTGTGTACTTAAAGAACATGTACTTGGTAGTTTAGGGTTGTATCATTTTGCAAATATCAATGAGATCAGGCTGGTGGATAGTGTTGATCCAATCTTTTATATCTTTCCTGACATTTTATCTAGTTGTTTAATCAGTACTGGGAGAGGAAGGTTAAAATCTCTAATATTGATTATAGACTTGGACATTTCTCTTCTTAGTGCTCTCATGTTTTGCTTTTGTCTGAAGTGCAAACAAGCAACAAGATTTTTTTTTTTCATAAAAAGATTTCTGTGTCGTAATGAACTGATCAGTTAATCGTTACAGAGTCGCGTATAGTGTGTCTCTGGCAATGCCATCTGACTTGACGTGGCTTTGTCTAACTGCCACAGCACCCCAGCTTTCCTATCTGTCAGGTTCCGCTCTGCACATTCCTCTTCCCTCAACTCCGTTTTTGGAAGGAGTGACAGGTGGGCAGTGTCAGTCCACCTTCCTCACAGGGACAACACAGGTGCGATGAGGCTCTGGTGACCTCTTGGTGCCTTGCAGTTGGATGCCAGGAAGCGTGGGAGCTTGGGCTTGCTGAGCTCATCCCTCCTGTCACTCTCCGCCCCCTGGCCCCTGCCCTGTAGCTCTTTCCCCGCCAGCTTCCTTGTCCCAAGCCCTGCAGGCCACTGTGCTAACCTAGTTAAGGCTGCAGCTCCTGGGAAGGCCTTCTCCCCACCCCCTCCAGCCCTTTGGGGTGCTGTCCCCTGGCAGAATCCCCCCATACTCTGTGCAGGGCCTTCTCATGTTATTGTGATGGTGCCACAGGCAGGCAGGCTGTCCTCAGTGACAGGGCATTGCTCTGTCTTCTGAGCCCACCCAGCCAGCCTCACATGAGACACCAGCACCCTGACCCTTGTCCCTGTATCCTCGGCCTGCAACAGGTTCAGCCACGTGGCCCGGGAGCTCACCCAGCTGCTTGTGGAGTCAGAAGGGGTGGCAGAGCCTCTGGACGTAGGGTTCTGGTCCACCCTCATGCTCCATGGGGACTTCGGGTTGTCCCTCCAGTGTCGGCCTCCATTTGGCCCATTTTCAACCCTATTGTTGATAGTCTGTTGTCTTTCTTCCCAGTAAAACTAAAATTCTACAAAACAGGGACTTTTATCTTTCTAATGCCAGCACAGTTTTTTGTATATTAAATATATTTTTACAATGTTTCTAAAACAAGTCAATTGATGGTATTACCAAGTAATGAATTTTGGCTTCAACCCCCTAATGACACAGTGACTGGTGGCTTGGTGGTGCTCTGTGACTGGAAAGACTCCAGACGTGCTGCAGTAGCCAATAAACAAGAAAATGGATCCCCCACTAACCGTGCAGAAATAACAATAACACTTTGATTTAGCAATTCATAAGCACTCAATCAGCGTGCCAGAGCTGTGAGGTGGGCGGTTTAAGAGGAACAGGGTGACTTTGTTTCCTCTGGCTTCTGTTATGAAGTAATCAGTGTGAGCTTCAAAGATAATAAATTCAGAACGTTTCTCTGACTATCTATGCTAGAGTCAGAGTTTTGATGATAGATACATAGGAAAACATGATTTGCAAATAATTCATTGGAAACTGGTTGTACCCTGAAAGACCATCAGCGGAGTGAGCTTAAATTTCCAGCTGAACTATTTCATCACCTGAGTGGAGGGGGGCTGGACAACGCTGCCCAAATCCCCAGCTGGCCCTGGCCCAGCAGCAGTGTGGTGGCTCCCACGCGCTCCTCTTGCCGTTTATCCTGGCTCTGCTTGTTAGCAAAAGCCTAGGATAACTAAGTTTTCTCCTTGTTCAAACACCAGACAGAGAAAATGGTGAGTTCTGCATTTTCATGTATGTATTTATTTATTTATTTTACAGTGGAGAAGCATCTATCTTAACAGGGAAGAAAAAAGCCTAAGACAGAAATGCCACCCAGGGCTCACCTTCCAGATAACCTATGACTGGCACACTCAGCCAGCTAAGTGGCTGGACAGCCTCAGACTTTGTTAGCTCACCCTGGGCCACGTCAAGGGGGCTACTCACCCTGTTCCTACTCTGGGCAGTGGCATAAACTGGCCCTGTCATAGCCTGGTCACACACGCATGGGTCGCCTACCTTGTGGAGTCCTATAGATCGCATGATCAAACTGAGGGCAAGGTGGAAGCCACTGCTGATGGCTGCCAGCAGTTCGCTGAGCCAGTGACCTCCTGTTACTGGTTCTTGACAGAGAAGCAGGCGGGGACTCAGGCTGTAGGGAAGGGCCCAAGGCAGCAGACACTCCACAGATACCCACTGGCCCCTCACAGTCTCCTCCAGGCACAGGTGTGCGGTACAGTCAGCACATTTATCCTGCAGGGCAGGGCTTCGTTTCTAATGCCTGGGTGTTACCTGCTTGTTTCCTGCATGTCAGGTTGCTAACAGCAACAAACATGCAGACACGAGGACTCAGCAGATGTCACTCCAGCAATTCAGGCCACTGCGTGCCTTGGGGGTGAATTCTGGCTCAGATCTAATGCTTTCACTGGGGCAGGAGGCTACCTTAGTGACACACTTAAACTGAAGGGACGGCATGGTGGGGTCCAGAGCTGAGCCACAGGAAGCCAGTGGTCACTGCAGTGAGACCTAGGGTCAGTAGTGGCCCCGAGGGAGGGGTCAGCTCTGCCTCCCAGCCTCGTCTCCGCCTGCCTCTGGTTCTGTGGTGGATGCAGGTCTGGACACTACATTACCCTGGGGGAAGACATGAAGCCCTCGCAGAAAACCCCACATGCTTCCTTGCACTGGAACTCCGGTTGAGTCTCGGGGACCTCCCACTGCTCCCCTCCTTCCCCTGCTTTTCTACCCTGGGCTTGTGTTCCAGTGATTTACTTGTACTCTCTGGGACAGGATGTGAGTCTCAGGGAATCTGAGTGGATGCGCCGTGGGCGCTGTGGTCACGACACACAGAGGAAAGAGGAGGGCAGGAAAGAGGTTGTGTGTGCCAGAGGACAGGGCAAAGGTGGTCTCCACCACCTTGTGAACAGGGGAGGCCAGCACCGTGTAGCAGAGCAGCCACACTTGCTCTGGGAGCCTGGAGCCCTCACGCTCCCCAAAAAATCACAGAACTCCACAGGAGTTCAGACTCTTGACCTGACTTCCATCTTATTTTTGAAACATAGTTGCCTTCACAAGCATGTCATTACAGCTGCAGTTAATGGAGCACTGCACAAGCAGCTCCAGGTGACTTTTCTTGTGCAGCTCCCACAACCACTTCATGACCTAGGACAGAGGAAGAACAGCTTCCCCAAGGCCACAGGGCATGGGTGGCATCACGGAGCAAGACCTGAGCTGCCCCAGCATCGTGCATATCTTTCCCTTCACTGATTCCCGAGCAAAAGGTCCGTGTAAATCTGTTTTACCCCAGGATTTGTAGCTGGGTGTCTAGCATATCCAGAGCACATGCTCACTATCAGTGAGAGGATAAAAGCTTGAAGTTTCACATTTCTACATTAAAGGCAAACAGACCAGGCTCAGATGGGTAAGGCACCCAGAGATGGTTCTTACGGTTGCCATGGGAAGGCCTCAGAATGTGACTTCTGCCCAGCCCTGTCTGCGTGGACAAGGCAGGGTCCCAGCATGCTGGACATCCCTGCACTGTCTTCTACCTCAGAGCTCCACAGCCCTGTCACCTGCTGTCTGAGGGCTGAAGACCCCACTCCGGGCCACTGGGAACAACTCTACCAACCAGGAGACCTAGGTCGATGTAGACAAAGCAGAGTTCCTGAGGTAGCCCCAGAGCTGGGCTTCTGCATGTGCCTGGGGCAGTGTTGGCACTCTGCCATGAAGCCTCTATGCCAGCGCTTAAGGGTGGGCAGCAGAGGAATGAGCAGGGCTGCACAGGAGTTCCCTCAGCTCTGCTCTGGGGCCAGGATCCTAACAGGCCTTGCAGGCTTCGTCCACACCACGTCCTGCGAGGCACTTGACCTTCAATGTAGGGTTTGCCTTTCACCTGTCTCAGACACTGGTCTTGCCTCTGGTGTCCAGGCCCCAGTGCCCACAGCAGGCAGAGTCCCCTGCAGCCCTGGTCACCCAGCCAGGCTGCTGTTCCTGGGAATGAGGGTCTCAGCTGATGGGTGGATGCAGTATTGAGCCGTGACCCTGGGCACCAATCCCTAACTCCAGCAATGCCTGGGCCCACATCACCCATCCATGCTGATGCCCACTGCTGCCCTGGGCCCTTTCCTACGGGGCCCAGGTGTCTTATCTATGCTCACAGCAGTGGCTCCTTGAGGGGCAGAGCACAGCTCCTGAGGTCCTACCTAAAGCTGCTGCGACACCACCGTGACACAGATGCCGCAGCACCAGCAAGCACATGCAGCCCTAGGCCCACAAGGAAGGGCCCCTAGTGGGGACCCCAGGAGAGCAGGTGAGAGGAGGCACAGGTATGGAGTCCAGAGAGGGGCAAAGGCCACAGCAGGGGTAGGCTCACCTTGGATGGCAGCTTCTCATGCTCCCTCCTGTGGTGCGTGCTCAAACCTGCAGTGTGGGACAGAGCCTCCAAGTAGGGCAAGTAGTGCTGTAGGGTCTTGGCCAGGACCACATTGTCCTCCAAGTTGTACTGCCTCTCGGCATCCACATTCTGTGGTGAGGTCCTGAGAAGCAAAGCAAACTACAAGTCAACCGTGTGCGTGGTCTATGGGAATGAGCTACGGATGTGGACAGGAGTGTGGGATGTGCACTGCACAGCTCAGCAGTTCCCCCAGGAATGTAGCTACAAGGTCCACCTGCACCGAGTCCACACCCTGCCCCTCCCTGACGGCAGGTTGGTTTCTCTGGGCCCCTGGCCTCCTGGGAACTGACAGATGGCCCAGAAGAGCACTCTCCCCCTGGGAGGGGCGGAGGGTGAGGCTATCACAGCGAGGGGGTGGCGCCCAGTGTAGGACAGCTACTGCCAAGGGCGCTGAAGGTTAAGAGGAAATGTGGCCCCTGCAGAAGCCAGATACAGCCCATCACACATCCTCAGGGGCTTCTGGAAGACTCGTGCCTGAGCCCAGTGATATCTGCCAGCCAGCCAGTTTGTACTGTTTTGTGTCTCTCCATTGAGTTTGTTATGCAGGACAGGGAACCAATATGGTGGCCTGAGCTTCTAAGCCCTGACTACTGCTTCATTAGATGGTATGCTGGCACCTTCTACACACACACACCTAGGCAGAGAGGTCTGAGCCCAGGACACCTGGCCAGGTGCTTCTGTGGACACGATGGGCATGGCTAACTCTGTGGCTGGAGTGGGAGGCATGGAGGTAAAACCAAAGCCACAGCAACCCAGACACCACCACAGCAGGCCCTCCAGGCCCACACCACAGGGCACCTGGGGCCAGGGAGCAGTGCGGTGTGCCCGGACATGAGCATGGAGTACTGTGCCTACGCTGCCCCGTGACTTATACAGGCTTGATGAATGCCTGGGCATTGCAGGTGAATGTAACTCATCATAAACACCAGGCAAAGTAACTGGGCATTCCAGTAGAACATCCGGTCCTTAGGAATGAGCCAGGAAAAGTGTGTGATACCTACATGTATTAAAGTGGTCACTATCATTAGCCACCAAGGAAATACAAACAAAACCACAAGAAGATTTCACCAAGTAGAACAGCTATTACAAAAAAGACAGAGTATCCAGTAGTGGCAAAGATGTGGAGACAGGGGACTCTGTAATGCTGGTGGGAATGTAAGTGAACACAGTCACCATGGAGAAGCGTGGAGACTCCCCCAAACTGGAGAACAGATGTCCCATATGCCCAGGTGCCTCACTTCTGGGTGTAAGTCCTAAGGAGACCAAATCAGCATGGTAGAGGAACACCTGCATGCCCATATTTATTACAGCCCTGCTCACAGCAAAGAAGATGTGAAGTCAATGTGGGTGCCACCAACAGATGAATAGAGAAAGGAAATGTTGTAGGTGCACATAGTGGAATATTATTCAGCCACAAAGAAGAATGAAATCTGTCATATGCGTAAGATGGAACTAGAGAATATTTTGTCAAGTGAAATAATACAGACAAAAAGAGAAGTACTGCACATTCTCCCCCAGATGGAAAAGCTAAAGAAAGTCATCTTGATTGTAGAATAGTGATGGGGGTGTTAGAAAGGAGAGGGGGACAGGGAGGGGTCAGATAATGCGCATCAAAATCAGGTGGAGGGATGAGTTCCAGTGCTCCAAAACAGAGGAGTGATGACAGCTCACAATGATCCCCTACAAACTTCATGAGAGTAGGAGGGAGGAGCTTGAAGTCACCTAACAAAGAAGTGATAAGGACAAGCATGTACTGATTACCCTGACTGGATCAGTGCATGCTTGCATGCGTGTTGAAATATCACACACACATCCGTTAATGTGTGCAATTAATACATGGTAATAAAAAGTTCTAGGATGAGATTTTCAAACCTTCCTACTTGTATGGAATTATCTTGGTGGATAAATCCACCCCTTTTCTTTCTAGTGCCTCTTCAAAGTACATTGTTTCAGGCTTAAATAGGCATATAATTTATCAGGTGATTCAGGTCTTTATATTTCAAATTGTGACTACAGTTTCCTTGACCACTTTTAATGGGTGAAATTCCATGTTCTGTGCTACCAGAGTGTAATTTAACTGAACCCCATTTACTTGTCTGGCATTCTGTTTCTTTTTCTCACTAATTGCTAATCAGTGCAGATGGAGCCAGCTCACAAATGTGCCTTTACACAGCTTTATTTGTCTTTCCTGTGCCTCCTCTTCATACAGGGACTCCTGCATGACACTGCGATATGTCACAGTGGCCAGCAGGTCCATCGCTGCTCTGTGCAGTACTGTGGCAGTTCATTTGCAGTCTGCCTTCTGACTTCCTCATCCTGTTCCAAGTGGGTGCAAACTCTGTAAGAAGCTTGCCCTGCAGAAAGGCAGAAGGCTTTCACACCAAGCACTTGTCACATTCTTCCTGCCTTTAAACGTGCTGGCCTTCAGGCCTCAGCATGTGCAATGCTTGAAGCTGTCACCTGTCTTGTCAGAAGAGAATATTATGGCAAGCCTGGTTCTCATGGTGCCCCTCAGTGATCATTTCAAGCCATTTATTTCTCACATGCAGGCTCCAGGCTCCTGACAGCCCACATGGGGCCACAGGCCCTCGCATGGGGCCAGACCAGGTCCAGGCTCATCTCAGAGCCATGGCACAGGCCAGCTCCCAGTTCTCAGCTACCTCACTGATTCTCATGCTGTCTCTTTCCAGCTTTATCATGCAGGGCTCACCCCAAACCAGAGGGCAGCCAGCTCAGACCAGCTGCTACCTCTTATCAGTCAGCCTGGGACAGGCTAGGGGCTCTGAAAAATAAACCCTAATCTCACCTTCACTGTGGAAGGAATCACTAGGCTCCAGGGAAGTTATGGGATCTTGCTAAGATTCAGCAGTCAGGTAGAAAGAAAGCCAACTGTCCACGCCTGATTTGAAGACTGCCAGATGCAGAATGCTCTGGAAACACGATGAAGAAAGCCCAGGGTCCAGGGTAGTTACCCATGCATTAGCTCAGTTATCAGCAGATCGCTCTTCCTGCCCTTCCCTCATTTAGTCAACAAATGTTGACCCAGTGTTGGCCTTGTGAAGGGTGAGTATGGGTGCCAGGGCAGTGTGGCCAGGAGCAGCCCTGGGAAGGAGCCGGGAGGAAAACAGTGTGCAACCAGCCCTTGCTTTCAAGGTAGAGCCAAAGCAAATGGATACTTTAATTAATGGTAAAATGAATTTAAAAATAGTGTGAAAGTCCAAGAGTGACAACCACAAACAAGCCTTAAATGCTAGAGAAGATAAAAGCAAGCAAATCTCAGTCCACAGAGTGAAGAAGGAAAGGAGAGGATGGGTATCTGTGGGTGTCACAGAGGAAAGAGAAAAGAAAAGGATGGACACTTGTAGGTGTAGACACCCCATGAGACCCCAAAGTGCACTTAAGAAGTCTCTGGGTGTTGTTCACAATGCTGCCCTTCACACCCAGAGTTAGCAGAGCAGGTTAATCTGCCACAGCAAAACAGAGGGAAAGAGGAAATGCCAGTTCCAGCACTGGGACACTAGAATCCAAGACCCAGCGTCAGGTAAGGGAGGCGCCGTCTTGAAGTGGCAGCAGGCACAGGAGGGACCATGATGCACTCACAGAGCGCTGGGCTCCACAGCAGGAAGCCCGAGTGGAAAACCACAGTAACACAGATTTTGCCCAAGAAATTTGAATAAGTGTAAGTCAGGACTTATGGATTTGGGGTCATATAATTGATATTTCTGTTTATAAATACCTACATGTTGCATGTATATTATAGTTATAAGCTGTGCATAAAATTCTGTGTACTATGATTAGTGAATAGTACAAATATCTTTTTGAATCACCCACTGAAAAGAGTAAAAGTGTGGCATAAGCTAGGACACAAAGTAAAAAAACTTTTGACTAAAATGCAATAAAAATTACTCACTAACGTACAATGCAGGGCTATTTCCGCCATAACGAAGGATAAACTTGAGTCATCTGTAGGAAAATGGATGCACACAGAGACCATAGTGCTAAGTGAAGTAATTGAGACACACAAGCTTAAATATCACATGGTTTCTTCCATATGACAAACTCAGTATATAAATAAAATGTGAAATAAAAGGTAATAGGAAAAAAGAGGGGAAAAGTTATTGTAATTTTCCGTGGACAGTATACAGTATCTGAAAGTGTACTTTGGTTTAGTATAATTGTTCTATGTTTTTGGGACTATTAGTCTGGTTGTTAATAATCTGTATATATGAATATTAATTTACAAAGACTTGTAAATGAATCTGATGCTTGAAAAATAAAAGGGGGATGGATGGAATGGGAAGAAAAGAATTGAGATGTGTTACATACTTGCATCAATTCCTTATAATGAATGTAATCATCTTGCACTGCAAACACACAGTAATAAAGATTAACAACTTTTCTAAGTAAAATAAAGACAATAACATCTAAATATGGAAAATCTTACAATACTTATTATTTCAGAGGGTTATAAAATGATAATTTAAGAAAATTTAAAAAATAAACAAGTGCGTATACATCAGAGCTATAGAATAATGCCAAAACTAGGTTAAAGGCAGACAGATTTAAGTGACTTCATTATTTTAAAAAATGAACAAATAAAGATGTGAATGAAATGTTCAATCTGAGAAGTTTTATAAAGAAATAATAAATCTGAGGATAGCACAGAGGAAAAAATCCAAGGTATTATTTTTAAATTGTGTTAAGTTGTTAAAAGAAAAAATTAAAATGGCAAAGAGATTATAACTACACATATGCTGAAGAATTTTAAATTATAATAGGATCAATACATATAACAAATATGCACTAATAAAAATAAACCAAAAATTTTTTAAATTTAATTAAATTATACTAGGATAGCAAGTATGATACTAAGTTAACAACCTGGGAAATCTCTGGGGAAGGGACAGCTTCCTGCCAAAATAAAAGCACTTTGAATTCACAGAATAAAAACTGAGTATATTTTACAGAAATCTCTGATTAGAGGCTTACCTACAAAGAAAGATTATTTTTAAATAGGGACCAGGAAGCAGATAATTTCAGTGATTAAAAAAGTTTCCAGAAGTCTCAGGAAAAGGAGTGTTTATCAACTGGTGCTGCGGCAAGGGCATAGAACAGTGGCCGGAGGGTGAGCACAGCTGGGCTGTGCTTCCACCGCAGTAAGGCTTCCCTGGACATGCGGGCAACTTGGATGCAGAGGACCATCCCAGAACAGGACACCAGGCCACGGTGGCCCAGAGGGAGCCGAGAGAGGAAAGTGACCTTCATGACCTTGGGAGGACATGGCCCCATGGCTGGTGTGAGGAGTCAGAGGAAGATGCCCAATGGCCAGAACCAGGAGATCCAGACAGAGAGACCTCGGGTCATACAGGCCATGGAGCCCAGGCTTGGGAAGGGGAGGGAAGAGGGGCCTGCAGCACGTCTGCCAACTCCTCGCAGAGAGGCCCTGTCCCTGGCTCTCCTGGCTTATTCAGGCTCCACCCTCACCCTTGACCCTGGCAGAGCAGAGCTCTGGACTTTCACTTGTAGCCATGCCTAGTGCATTCTACACACAGACGGACAGAAACACGATGCCACACATGAGTCACTAGTCTTAAATCCTGAAGGAACCAAACAGAAAAATAGGAGATGTGGTTTTCATGGGGACAGTGGCTTACATGGTACCAATGGGAATCATGCACAAGACACCCACCAAGGACAGCCCAATCTGCATTCTTGGAGTCACACTCTTCATTGCATTTGTAATGAAATTAAAAGCAGAGCTAAATTACAATATTCATAGCAAAATCTTAAAAAGTGCCCATGCTCCAAGCTGTGAGAGTGCATGGCCCAGGGCCTCACCTGTGTCCCTGGTGGGACTGGTGACAGGCCCTCTGGAGCCCCCTCAGGCAGCCATGCCCCTTCCCTTTCCCAGGTGGCCAACTTTCTCTGGCCTTACTGGGCCTGTGGGTTATTGTCCGTTTCCACAATCCACCCACCCCCAGCTCCTCCCTTGCAGCACGGGGAGATCCTGGCATCACCTCATAGTGGCAGGGTAGGGACATGGGACAGAGTAGAACAATGGGTGGACTCAGCCTAGGCCATAGTGCTATGGGAAAGGACTCAGGGTTTCATGGCTCAGTCTTGCTCTTTGTGCACACTGAACTCTTTCTTAGTGAGCAATAAGAGTTCCTGACTTCTGCATTTGAGTGAGACTCTAAGGATGCCAGATTCTTCCAAATGGTTTAGAAAATAGGGAGCCCCGGGTCTCCCTCAGTGGCAGCAGCACAGTGCTTCAGGGCTACTGTGTGATGCCGTGCGCTCGTGGTGAGGGTGCAGCATGGCTCGTGAGGCTCTTCCTTGGGGACCTCCTGAGTTCCCACATTCCTGCCTCAGACAGGTCTGTGTCCTCATGCCCCAGAGAGCCACCAAGCTCCATGTGCGCCTGGGTGGGGGTAGGGAGAGGTCAGTTATTTCCACACCTACCTGGCTGGGCCAGAAATTTCTGTGCGCTGGGGGTGGGTTCTGGGGAGGCCTGCGAGCTCCTGGGCCATGATGCGCTGGGTGTAGTCATCCTGCCATGTGAAACCTGCAGGGAGAGGGGCACAGCCAATTTACCATTCGAAAGTGTGGCCAAAATCTTGCTTCAGTCTCTTTCAAGGTGTTTTCCTGCACACTGGTGATGCCACCCACAAACCAAAGCGACCTCACTAAAGATCACTTAATAGGTTTCTCACAGAAAATCTAGCAAGACCAAAACAGGTCCCCAGTGCTTTGCTACACTGTTTTTAGAAGCAGACAGCCTGTCTGCTGCTGTCAGCAGCAGTGAGGATCCTTAAGCCAAATGTGATGCAAGTCAGAAATGAGGTTCCGTCCACCAGGCACAGAGGTCAGGAGGGTTTGCACACAGCAGACTCCTCAGCTTCGAATGCACACCTCCCAGGCCCACTGCCACGCAGCCTGCTCACCACCGCATCCCGGCACCTGGCCCTCCCAACCCCGAGCTGCCAGAGAGCCCGGCACTCGGATGGAATACAAGGTGTTGTTCCTGTGGAGCAATTATCGTGGGGCTTAATGTACTGTGTCTGGGAGCCAATTACACTATATTTACACTCAAATGTTATGACAAAGAGCTTTAGAACAAGGGTGAAGCAGTTATGAAGGCAAAATCCATGTGATTATGCATTAATTACATGCACTGTGGATCACATGATAATTATGCTCAGAATTACCAAATAACTCCCAAGAATAATTATTATGCAATTTGTACATTTTAGATCTTATGGTAACACTTTCGCACTTAGAACTACCCCATGCAATTATCCATAATTATCTAATCACTAAATATCATGTAATTACAGAGGTATATTTTTATGCCCTGTACAAAAACACATTACCAAAATCTTCAAATCAGGATAGGCCTGTGCATGTGTTCATGTGTGTGTGTGCGTGTGTGTGTGTGTGTGCGTGCGCGCACGTGCTAAGGAAGTCCAGAATATTCTGGATGGAATTAAAGGAGGTACTCAGTAGATATAAGTGGCTTTCATGAACACATCTACAACTTTTTCAAATGCAAATCTAAATTTTTTTTAGTTTCGATAGAAGGACTCACACAGCGACCATACTCCTGAGTCCCACAGGCCCAGATGTGTAATTGCAAAGGAGGATGGCCTTAGCCCATCCTGATCCCAGCTCATCCTGAATGGCCCCCTTTGAAGTGTGACAGGGAAGAGTTGGTCACTGCGGGGGACAGTGTCACAGCTGCTGCTGCCCTGACTCAGGGTTAAACACACTTCATAATGAGCGAGTCCATCTCGGCCCACTTGTAAAACGCACACTCTCTGGAACACTTGCTCTGTGGCTGCTCCTGGCCCATCCCAGGAGCATTCTCCATAGAAAGCAAAATCTTAGCACAGTGGCCAGCATTTTGGATTGAGAAAATGAACCTAGTTTAAGCACGCCTTTCCCCAGTGATAGCTTTATATTAATATTTATCAGGAAACCAAAAACCAAGGGCACAGAGGGAACTTTCCATGCAAACATTTTCACTTATAAAATTTAGATAACTGAAATTCAATAACATTTGCCACCTAAAGAGCACAAAAGCCTGAGCTGTGTCGATCCTGGGTTCTGAGATAAGGGCTCCATCCTCCTGGACCATAGCTGGCTGGCAAGGAGGGGCTGCCCGGGGAAGTGGGCTGCAGAGGACTGCTGACCCCATGGCCCCAACTGTGGAACTGTCTGGGGAACAGGAGGAAACAAGGATGTGGGGCTCTGAATCCCTGTGAACATCTCCGGAGGCGAGTCTCAGTCCTCCAGAGAGGGCTGGCTGAAAGTGGGAAAAGGTCACACTTTTTCCTATTCTCTGCCCTGTGCAGTTAGATGCCCTTGACCTAGCACAAGTGAAAGCCTTGACTGGAGGAGAGAAGGTGGGATGGGGAGCCTGGCCTAGGGAATGGTCTGGGCCTCCCTTTGCCTCATGCCTGGCCTTGCCGCCAGCAAAGCCAGCAATGCAGAAGCACCATACTGGGCAGAAGCCAGACCCAGCTACCCTCTCTGCCAGAAGACCAGGAAGGTAGGCAAGGCCCAACAGTGGCAGGCTCCCCAGATAAGGGCAGGGACCACCCCATCAGCAAGGCTGAGAAGCAGCCTAGGCCTCCTTCTTCCCAAGAGGCAGTGAGGTGCTAGAGATGGCTGAGGAGGGAGTAAGGATCTCACCACCCTGGGCCAGACAGACCCCTCCAGCTGAACCTCCCTTCCCTCTGCTACCGTCAGGTGTGGGCAGAGGTTGGGGGCAGTGAGACTTCTGCCCCACCTGTCACACAGTAGCACCCCACCCCCACCTAGCAGAATAGTGCAGAAAAGCCAGAGCAAGCACAAGGTTTCAGTGAAATCCAGACTGGGTGTGGTGGCTCACGCCTGCAATCCTAGCACTCAGGAGGCAGAGACAGGAGGGTGTGAAAGAGAGCACTCCAGAGCTCACAGTGGAGATGGCTCGTGCCATGAGACTTCCCAAAGTAGGACAGCCTCCATTCTAAAGATTGGTTTTTATTCTTTCTGACCTCTTTAAACAACTAACACAGATTTTTAAAAAGAAAAAGAACAAAAGATTAATGCAAAAAGTGATTGGAACCAAAATAACATGATTTTGTTAGTCATAAGCTAACATGTGACCTCAAACATCACAAGTTGGTGCATCATGATAACAAGACAAAGAACAGATTAGCATCGATGCTTCCAAATGCATGTCCTCCCAAGAATGTGGGAGATGTTTTAAGATGCAAGAGGGGGGTGAACCACCCCTGGGGAATGCCAGGTGCTTTGCCTGGGCCCTGGGGTGTGCCAGGTGCTCTGCCTGGCCCCTGGGGTGTACTGGGCACTCTGGAAGGCCCCCAGGATGTGCCAGGTGCTTCACCCCGACCCCAGAGCCCCACTCGGCCCCTGGGGTGTGCCAGGCACTTCACCCAGCCCTCGGGGTGTGCCTAGCACTCCACCTCACCCACAGAGCTCCACTCGGCCCCCGGAGTGTGCCAGGAGCTCCACTTAGCCCCCGGGGTGTGCCAGGCGCTCCACCCCACCCCGGGGGTGTGCCAGGTGCTCCACCCTGCCCCGGGGTATGCCAGGCACTCTACTCCACTCTTGGGGCCCCACTCGGCCCCTGGGGTGTGCCAGGCACTCTGCCCCACCCCAGAGCCCCACTCAGCCCCCAGGGTGTGCCAGGCACTCTGCCTGGCCACCAGGGTGTGCAGGTGCTTTGCATGGCCCCCAGGAAGGCCCTGAAGACTCGCCTGAGCCTATAGATGCGGTCGTGCTGACAGAGTCTGGTGGTTCACTGTGTAACCTCGCCTACCCAACTGGACACTCCACAGCTGTGAGGGATTGCCAAAGGGTGCTTTTCCACTTCCTGCCATAGTAATTTGTGTACACCCATGTAATATACAGTATATTTAGAAGCAGCCAAGTCTCTGCCCAAAGTAAGAGCATGGGGGAGTAAATAAATCAAAAGTGCAGTTATTACCAGTGGGGAGACCACTGATAGGGTGCTAGAACAACAGAGGTGAAATGGAGAAAATTGATTAGTTGAACGAGCCATCATCTATATAACTGAGTAATAAAGATGAAGATGACATTATGTAATACAATATCCAGTGGTAACCCCCTACTATTTTCTCTGCAATCTGGTATATCCTTTATTGTTTTTGTGTTAACAAATGCAAAGACAACACTATGTAATACAGCATCCAGTGATGGTTCCCTGTTGTCTTCTCTGTAATTCGGTATATCCTTTATTGATTTTGTTATAATAAATGCAAAGATAACTATGTTATACAGTATCCAGTGCCAATTCCCTACTATCTTCTCTATAACTTGGTATTTTCTGTATTGTTTCTGTGTTATTCTGGGTTCTTTTGTCTTAAAAATAAAATTTAAAAAAAAACAACAATAAAAGAAGGGGGTGAAGCCTCATGGGAGAGCTACAGGTGGTAGACACCTGCCAGGTGGTCATGGGTGGTGAAGTGGGAGAAGCCCTTGCTGGCCCTGGACAGCCCAGGAGGAGGAGCCAGCCAACTTCCAGTCTGATCAGCTTGGGACCCTGCTACTTCTGCTCAAGACACCTGGTCAGCAGTGAGCCTAGAGAAATGCCACCATCAGGCAATGGTGAGGACAAGGGCACACCACAGCACGTACCAGGCTCTGAGACATGCCTGGCCAATGGGTCACCAGGTTGGAAGGTGTGTGGACCTAGGACAAAGGTTTCCATGTAAAGGAGCTCCTCTGTGGGGGAAGGCTGCAAAGGGCCAGGGCAGAGGAGGAAGAAAGTCACCTCCAGCAGCCTCTCAGCATCTCCAAGATCTGTCCTTTCCATCCTGCTGGCAGTACACACTCCCCTGCACACCAGACATCCCTCTGGACACTTCATACATACAACAAAGAGGGACATTGTGACCCACACTTCCAGGTGGGAAACTGACGCATAGAGACAGTGCACAGAGAGTTGAGCATGCTGAGCAATGGACAATCCCAGATCTGGCATGGGTGTGGGTAGGGTACAAACAGACCATGTGTGTTCTCAAAAGCAGGCTCACAGGCCACCACCCTAGAGGGTGCAGGAGGTAAAAGAAAGAACCTTTATCACCACAGTTATGATTGTTACTGAGATGACAAAATTTTAATAAAATTACTATGTTTTACTTCCAGTGGTGAAGAAGTAGGCATTTCCTTGAAAATACAAGAAAATGAATGAGTCTTTAATGTGTTTTTGAGACAGAAGCCTAAAGGAAGGGCCATGCTCAGATGCTACAGGTGGGAACAAGTGGGGCATGCCAGGGGCACATGGCTCTCCTAACACGTGTGGTCTAGGAGTGAGAATCTCTCTTCTCCAGCAGGTGCCCCCACTCCTGGGCTCCACACATAAGACTTGCTAGAGACCACTGCCACCTTCCTGTGGGCTCTCCTTGACACAAATCAAACCTCAGCTCCCTGACATGGGGTGGCTGAGCTACAGGACAGGAGGGAGCAGCTAGCCTAGCCCTATGCAGTGGATCCTCAGAAACAGCCAGTGCTTCCAAAAGGAAGCTGGTAGGAGGGGAACTCTTCTTCTCCAGATACTCCAGAGAAATACTGGAACACACATTGTAAAATGTTTACAATGAATTCAAAATTTTCAAAGCATTGTTTGGGATTGAACAAACAAAATGAAAATGAAAACACACTACACAGCCAGAAACATTCACACATAACATGCACATACCACACAGGCACAGACCACACACACATGACCACACACATCACCACAGAAAGAACAAAGGAAGGAGTCTTAAGAAGAAAAGCAGTAGTTCTGGAAAGAGAAGTTCATTTTCTGTGTTAAATCTTAAACCTAATTCTTCTGGTTTCTGCCCTTTTGTGTTTTTTGAAAAGATGCAAAATATATTTATATTCTGAGCTACAGTCTTGGTATTCTCTTCCAAATTGACATCAACTGATGTTTAGCACTATATCATTTCCAACCAGTTATAAATTTGCCTTGATAATATGTTTACATAAAAGACAATTTCAATAGCTTTCCTGGCTGCAGGAAACATACCAACAATTCATTTATTCTTAAAGTGCCTGTGGGAAATTTTTCTCACAGAAAAAAAGGCAAATCATTGATAGGGAATCGAACACATTTTTAACTTGATTATAAGAAGTACAGAGATTAAATCTCTTTGAAATCTCAGTGGGAATGGTACGAAAGTAGAACATGGGAAACAACTCCCTACAGGGCTGAAATTGGAACCCTGAGCACAGAAGGGGAGCAGCGTGTCAAGAGCCTGGCATCACCATGGTCTCGAGAATTAGGAGGAACAGTGGAAATAACGTACTTGTCTCAGAGTACAAAAATGACAGCAGGGGAGACAAGAGAGAAACACAGTGTCCTACTGGGGTCCTGGACTCTTGGGCATCAGTGACTGGACTGGTAAAACTATAGCCTTCCTCCCAGTATAAACAACACATCGCCCTCGTGGCTCTAACCTGTCCACGGAGGCCAAGCATTTATATCTCCTGGGCTCAAGGATCAGGTAAAGTGAGTTTGCGAACAATGAAAAACTCAAAAATTAGAACGATAACCAAAGCCTCCATTTCCTTGTTTGAAATACAGAAACAAGATCTCAAGACCATGAGCACAAAATGAACCCCCAGGACAGGTGAGCATGTGTGCCTCAGCAGCAAATCAGGGCCAGGCTTAGGACAGGTCACAGTGAAGACCTCTCCCTCTCATCTCATGGGACACTCCCATCTCCCTGAAAACAAAAGGTCAATGGGAAGAGGCTTCCCTGCCATCAGCCTGAGTGCCGGCCTCTCGGTTGCTATGGTGACTCAGGCCCTCAGCAGCCACTGTGAAGGAGGGATTCAGAGCACTGTGGCCTGACAGGTTTTCATTGTCACCTCTACTGCGGGAAATCAGAGCAATAACAGCAGCTCATGCCACACTATCCGGTAAACCTCTTGGTGCCAATTACTTGGAGGAAAAACAAAATCATCCCTGTGCCTCTGGGTGGAAAGTGGTGTTGCTGTTCAAATGGCTCAGACAAAAGCCACAGGCCCAGTGTGTGTGTGTGCGGGGGGGCTTCTCCATGCAGACAGACCTGAGCACGTTGCAACTAAATTATTTGTATGTCATTGGACAGTGTGCACTCCAGAGGGACTCGTGGCCTGGAGCCGCATCCCTCTCAGCCTCATTTCTGCCCTTGTTTTCATAGACAAACCTGAGACATGTTTCTCCAAAGGACTGTGGGCTGGACAGGCAGCCCCACTTGTGTGTCACAGGTGCTTGGCTCCTGGGGCAGCCTGGAATAAGACAGGTTCAGTGTGACATGCACAGGAGTGCTAGGGACCAGGGAGAGCTGGATCCGCGTAGCTGGTGAGACTAAGTGTTGAGCAGTACACAGTCCACAAATTCCCAACACAATACTGCATGGTGCAGAATCAGGACCATCTGTGGTCTCCAGCCCTCCCCTTTGGCCTTTGGTGCTCCCTCTGTCCCTCTCTGTCTCTGTCTCTGTCTCTGTCTCTGTCTCTGTCTCTGTCTTTGTCTCTCTCTCTCCCAGCAACCGTGCCCCTCTGCTGTGATATTTCTGCACAGACACTGATCTAAAAGCAATGGACCCAGCTGACCATGGACAGAGACCTCTGAAACTGAGCCTAAACAGACCCTTCCTTCTTGAGTTGGTTTGCAATGTATTTTATCACACGACAGACAGACTAACATAGCCATACAAATAGACACTAAGTGTCGTGCTACGGGGAATGTCTGAGGCACGTGGAAAGGAGAGCGAAGAGGAGGTAAAATTACCCTCAAGACACCTCCCCTTACCAGCCACTCTCAGGACTATGCTGCGCAGGGTTCTTGTCCCCTGAAGCTCAGTATCCACAGGGAAACACACTCAGTGGGAGCTTTTATTTCCTTTTAGGACTCAGACAAGCTGTAATTTCCCCCCAAAAGCACAACTAATTGTAGTCTCTCTCAGCAAAGGTGTTGGGGACATACCTGTCCCTTCTTGCAAGCACTCCAGAAGAAGCCTACACTAGGAGGCCAGGCCTGTGACAGACCCGGGGCCAGCCTCCCAGGGCCACACCAGTGCACACAGGGAGACTGAGGCGCTCAGTATGAGACTGTCACCGGGGCTGCTGAATTGGGCCTCACCTTCCCTGACCAGGAGGAAGAGCACTGAGGACCCCTATGGGACTCTCACCACAGCTTGGTCAGTGTGACAGCACCGGGTAGGGAAAACGTGAGCCCTTGCAGCTGACAGGGTGAGGGCGTTCCACTCCCCTCTGCCATTGCAAGGTGTGTCTGACAAGTCCCCCCACCTCCAGCAGCCCAGATGCAGTGTCCACATTCTCACCGGCGGTGCCGCTTTGCGGCTCTTGAGGTTCTACTACAGGGGACTCTGCGCCCTCTGTGTCAACCCCTCACTAAGAGGCTTGGCCACCCCTTCACTGTGGGTCTGGGCTCAGTTGGGCCCATGTGTTCCTTAAGATCCCGTGTCCCTAGTCTGGGACACACACACCATTCCCACTTCCCCATTACCTCTCTGTCCAGTTAACAGCCATGTCTCCCTGAGGACCCCACAGCTTGACAATCTCAGAAGCGTCAGCTGTGGATTTGTCTTAAGACAGAAAAGGCCACCAGGATGTGACTTGCTAGCACCTCCAGTACGTGCTCCACTTTCTTAGCAGATTTAATGTGTAGTGCTGTGACCCCAAGCCCGAAGGTGCCAATGGTGCTTTGCACCCTCTGAGGGGTGTCCTGAGCCCCTGAGGTGCGTTGATGGAGAGAGGAAGCCTGAACCAAGAATGTCCATCAGACGTCTGTGGAAGGCAGCACCGGTGAAGATGCCTCAGCAGTCCCTGTCTCCACACCAGGGAAGAGCTGTGACCAGGCCCTGCCCCTTCTAAAGCCTTACCACTTGGGAGGCAGACTCTCACATAGCCCCATTGGAGGGGATGTGACAGCAGAGACTAGCATCTGGGGACAGAGCTGCTCAGCTGCAAGTGTCCCTGCCCTTTCCTGTCTGCTATGTGTGACACTGTATCTGGCAAAGATATCACCCCAAAGCCAGATCATTGGGCATTTGGCACAATCTGCAAAGACCCTCTCCCCGCCTGCTTGCCTCCCCCAGGTCTGGGCCTGGCCTGGTGCCACCTCCAGTGCTAACTGTGCTCCGCACCAGACCTCACACCTCCAGTCCTCGGCTGTCCTTCCTTAAAAATGGGGCAGTCTAGAAACTCTGAAGAAGACTGAAGCAAGGGGGCGTCATGGACAGCATTGCAGTGCTGATTGTGTCAGCTGGGGGACTGTCCAAGGAGCCTGGAGCTCCGGGGAGCAGCACACTGGACACGCAGCACTGTCACAGTGAGCGAGATGCCTGAAGTATGCGGGCCACACACGGCAAGGGCTGGAGACACTCAGGACAGCGTCAGATGAGAGGCTAGCTGTGTCCTCAATGCCCTGCAGCGGCGTAGCAAGGGGGGCACAGTTCACTCAGAAATGAGAAGCCAGCATCTCCTGAGGCTGCAGCAGTGAGAGGGCCTCAATCCCCAGTGCGTGGGCTGGTGGGCAGTGGGAAACCCCTCCGTCCTGGGTGTCGCTGTGAGCACACTCCTGGGAGCAAGGGTGGTGGCACCGTCCCATCTAGGCTCTGGCTTCCAGATGTCACTTCCAACTAAAGGGCCACTGTCAGGGGGAAGCAGCTTTGGAAGTCCTTCGGAATAAAACTCCAGGTGATACTCTTTCTGTGCCATTATCTTGATTAAGCTCTACAAGATCTAGGGTAGAGGAGAGTCCTTTTTTCTCATTAGGGCTCTCTAAGATAAGAATGTCCTTTTAGATATAAACCAAGGAAGGAAACCCATTTGGGGATGGATTTTAATGGCACAGACCTTCCATACCAATGACCCATTCACTCAATAGGCCAGCAGTCAAAAATTGTATTTCTTGAAATGTTTTCCACCCTGACACTTCCCCCAAGATGCACTTTAGGGACCCACATCTTGGCCAGTCTTTGCTCTTTCCTAGTTGCCTGGAAATGCCCCCTGAGACTGCCGCCTTGACCTTGAGCCTCTGCCTCTCCTTCTGCCTGCATCCCTGGGGCCATGTGCCTGGTGCTGTGAGCCTGGCCTCCACCCCGCCTGCCAGCACCTGGATGCTCCTGTCTCCTCCACCCTTGGTGTGTTCAGCCCTGGGAAGATAAGAACATCATTCGCTGCCCCAGCACAGCTTAGCCAACTCTTTACTGATAAATCATGGATAACTGAATCCACAGATGTGCCTGCACTCTTCCTGGGGACCCTGGGGGGGAACCTGTTTGGAAAAAGCCATCAATAAGGTGGGGTCAGATTTCACTGCCATGCTCTCCAACACTCCAAACAACTGTGGCTCCCTACCCTGCAGATGTTCAGGTGTTCACAGCAAGGCTTAAGTCCTTGCACACATAACACTCTCACATGCAAACACAGACTAAATTAGCATTGCTGCTCGGGGGTTGAGAGGACAGACCTGCCTCCCTAAACACTTTTCCCTTACAGAAGAGGGGCATTGCAGACACAGCTCCTAAAACCCAAGAAGAAAAGTGACCTGAGACTCTACAAACCTAAAAGCCAAGCACTCACATGCACAGGGACACCAGCATCTCCTCTATGCCTGGCAGGGGCATCCCCAGAAGAGACTGGCCATCTGAGAACTCAGAGGCCCTTGGTCTGCAGACACAGATTACATGTTTAAGAAGATCTGCCAGGTCAGGACCTAGGTATCCATCCCTGTGACCTGAGTCTACCCTGAGTGGTTGAAATCTCTGATTTCAAAGCCAATCCACCAGTGAGGCAGTAAAGGAAAGAGACCTTGCCACAGGCAGCTCAGCAGGCAGGTGGGGAGAAGAATGGCAAGCAGATGCATAGATGGGCCAGCAACACAAAGCAAGGCCAGTAGACACACATACAGGCAATGGATGTATGGATGGGCCAGCAGGCACAAAAATGCCAGCAGATGCACAGAGAGGCAGGCCAGTGGGCAGGTGAACAGGCCAGCAGGCAACAGGAAAAGGCTACTGGGAGGGTACCCCAGCCTGAGCATGGATATGGTAGGGAGCATGGAATTAAGGCAGCAGCTTCACCAGGAAGTACTGGTACCTGGAACTGAGAATGATCCCTTTCCTGGTCTCTTCATCCGTGATTCCTATGGGGACCTCAGTCCAGACCCCGACTGACAGGCTCAGCCCACAGACAGGGATAGGCAGAACCAATCCATGGACTTCAGGCCGCAGCTCCCTATGACAATGCCCTGTCCTAGGCAGCCTTAGTCCTGCCTCTTGCTGGTGGGCAAGACACAAATGGACCCCATGAGCTCCAGATCAGAACTGTACCAGCCTGTCCTGAGCCAGGACATGAAGGTCTTTTCTGCAGGGTTTTTCTTTAAAATCTCAGTTTCCTTTAAACTCTGTACACTGAGTAATGGTTTAGACAGCCTGTGTTCCAGTGGGGTGTTAAACCCACAGAGCACCTGTGCCAGGTGGCCCCTGGACTACTAAGGAAATCCCCATGCTGTGGCTACCCATGAAAAGGTCTTGACCAAGGAGCCACCAGGCACCCCATTTCCTAGGACCCCTGCCAGTTACTGGGAGCCTTTCCTTCTCCTTTTATTGCCAATAAACACTTCCCCTTTAACCTCCTTTCCATTGATGGTTTTATTCTTTGACTTCCTATGACAACATGCTCAGTTGATATGATGATAGCTGTTTTAAAGGCATCAAGGCCAGGGCCCCTGGTCCCATCTACCCTCACACAAGGCAGCTTCTGTGGCTGTCACTGGTGTCTCCACAGCTTACTGGACAGTTCTCCCTCCTGTCCATCATGGAGAAGGTTCAGCTGACGGGGAGAGGAAAAACCAGGAAGAGTCCTTAGATTCTATAGATCAAAGCCAGAACCCAGAGCTGTGTGGGTACAGGCTGGAGTCTCAGGATAGCATCCATCCTGAGGTGATGCTTGGCACAAGGAGAGCCCAGGCTATTTATTGGCTGGAAGAAGATCCTGCTTCCAGAGCAGAGGGGGGTGGGGGGTGAGAGACTTTGCAGAGTGGTCTCAGTGGACACAGCTGTGAAGCCATGAGCAATCAGAGGCGGTGAAAGATCTGCTCCTTTAGAAGATTGAGCTCACCGTCTGCTTAATAGCTCAGAGGGCATTGTCTGACACCATTAAAGAACTCCGTTCAAATATGCCAGATTAAAAAGTCTTCATTCATCGGCCATACAAAAGGGAAAATAAGCCCCATTGTTCTGGAGAGTGGTGGCTTGATTTAAATGTCGCTGCTGATCAGGTGCTAGACAGCACTGGGACCTGCCCTGCACACTGGCCGGCCTGCCCCATGCCCCTGCCTATCTCTGTATCTAGGAGGCTGGTATTTGCCGTGTCTTTGCTGCTAAAGGGCAGAGGAGCTGTGGAGGGAAAACCTGACTCCCTCCCCTGTGATGATTTATGCATGGCTCGCTACCACACCTTCTGCCCAGAAGGTAGTTTTTTAACCCAAGAGGTGTGGAAAACCTCGGACAGTGAAGGGAGCAGGATCTGCCCCAGCCTGCCAGAGAGCACTCAGGCAGATCCAGGGGACAGGGCAGTGGCACTACAATCCGCACACACTTGGCAGGACAGCTGACGCTCAAAGGGATACAATGGAGGGGTGTTCCCTTCACAGAGCTGTTATCCTAGTGTGAGTGGGAACACGGCTACCTGGGCCTGGAGGATGCAGGACTCTGTCTCAGGACTTAGGATGCAGCTCCTCTCCCAGCAAGAGAAAGAGAGGCCCAGTAAAGAACCTGGTGTCTGTGGACCACAAGGGCTGCTCTTGCGAAGCTGACCCCATGCTGTCCTCAGCAGGAACGAGGATCTTCAACTCCTGGGGACCTTGTTCCTTCAATCCCTTCTCCTTCTAGCATTTGAGCAGAGCACACAGTAAAACATTCTGCAGAACATGTGGGGCTGGTCCAGCGGGTCACAGTCCTGGTGAGAGGGACACACAGTCTCTCCAGGCCAGGCTGGTGTCTCCGCAGCAACCACAGCTCATCTGGCCAGTGCTTAATTGGAGATTCACGATGGATCTCAGACAGGACCCAACCTTGAGTGTCAGGTGCAGACACAGCCAAGCACACAGCATCCCTGTAAGGCTGTGCTCAAAAGCAGCGGCCAGCTGAGAACTGCAGCCCCGCCGGCCCGTCCTGCACTCAGCTGTACCTTGAAGAAAGGGCCCGGCAGTGGTCCCTACTGAGTCTGTTGATTTGAGGGGCACAACATCATCACCACTGGCCCCAGGGACCTCATCTTCTTCAGCTGAGCTCACCAAAGAGATGCCCTCCTGCAGCGCCACCCCAAGGGGAAGACACACAGCCCCCATCCCAGGAAGGGGTGCAGGAAAGTGCCAAACGCCAGCTAGTGGCGGGGGCCACAGTCCGTGCCAGCACCCATCTTCTTGTGCCTATGAGAACTCCTTTCCACCGGGTGCTGCTGGCAGAAGGAACTCCGGGGAGGGAGGTTTAGCCTGAGTGCTCAGCCACGATGACCATGTGCATGTTTCTCTGGCATCTTGATGCAACAGTCAGCTGTGAGCCACAAGTGAATCCTCACTGTTGGGATGCATAGACCTGTGCTTTTCACACCAGTATGCTGCACTGATCACCATGATTAACAGAACATCCAGAAATAAACAGACCCACACTGACAATACAGGGCCAGTAGGAACTGGGGATATGGCGGATAATGCTGGCAATGACAAAGGAAAGCCACATACAATCCCATGGAGCAGCAGTGTCTCAGGTCCTGGACAAAGCCATGGCCCTCTAGGCAGGGAGTCTGGATGGTTCCGCAGGTCCTGCCCAAGCCATGGACATCTTAATAGAGAGCCTGGCATAGTGCCTAAGTCCTGCCCAAAGCTGTGAGCATCTCGGCAGGGAACCTGGCATGGTGCTTCTGGGTCCTGCCCCAGTCGTGATGCCTCAGCAGGGAGCCTAGGACCTTGCAGCACAGGCGGGGGCTGGCTGTGCTCTGGTTTCTCTGCCCACGCTGCCTCTCAGTCTGTGAATGCCAAGTTTTACTAAATGTAACTCAAGTGGCAGGGTCTTCACCTGCCTGGCCACTGTAACCAGGCACTGTGGGCCAGGCCCTCACTGTGACAGCTGCATTTCTCACAGCTCTGGAACTGTAGTCAGAGGCCCAAGTGCCCACTGAGAACCTCTTGTGTCTCTGCTCACATCACCACCAAGCTCCACCTGAGTGGGCCTCAGGTGTCTGTGGCTCTGCAGCCCAAGGATGTTGGCTTGCCGGGTCCTCATTATGCCAGTTAGAAAACTGTTCTTCCCGACTGAGAGGGTAGCCAGGGAGGTCAGCAGCTGACCACAACACACTTCATTCTGAGCTGCAGAGGCATAGGAGAAAGGGAAGGGTCAGGCCAGGGAAACCAGTCCCAGTGGAAGACTCAGGGCAATGTTTGTTCTTGCCTCGACCAGCTGCTCTACCAGTCACAAACTCCCTGGCACCAGGGCCAAGAACGAGGTCTATCAATGTACTTTAAAAGCCTTAGTCTTTGTGGATTGATCTCTTTCTTGGTAGAGGTATTGCTGGCCAGATGCTGGACAGCCTTACCCAGAGATCAGGGCAATATGTCCTGGGTCAGCAAATTGTCCCCAGCACCCCAGACTCCATCTGCACACAGCTCACCCTTGGGACAGCTCACAAGGCACACACAGCCTCACTGGCTGACCCTGGGTGACCAAGCCTCCTGGGAGCCAGCTCATGGTGAGCATCAGGGAGGGTACCAGAAACAGCTGCTGTGGGCCATGAGATAGCCGTGTCCACCTCATCTATCACTGACCCAGGAAGCGAAGGTGGCCATGGCTCAGGGTGTGATGACCCCCAGAGGAGGTCCTGGATGGATGCAGAGTTAAGGAGGAAGGCAGTGGGCGGGAAGGACTAAGAATGACAAGTAGGGGACCTGACAAATGATTAAGACACTGGGCTGCATTGGCACCATGGTGCTTGCAACTGGCAACAGCCCTTGTCCACCAATTTCAGACTTCCAGGACCTCCCACCCTCAACCCATGTCAGAATTAACCTGCGGATGGGATGAGGAGCAGCACCAAATGCACCCCGTGCCAGGAGGGCTGGCAGGAGTCCCTGCTCCTTGGGGACTGGGCCCCAGGTCTGGGCCTTGCTGACACCAGGGCCCACCTCCCGCATGCTGTCCCCGAGTGGGACGTGCAGCCCCATCATATGCATAGTCTTCCACACTTGCTGCCTCAGGCAGTGAACCTCAGGGCTGATTTAACGAAGGCCATGCTGCTCATGTTTGAGGCACACTCATTTTGATATCTTCATCAACTTCTTTGGTCTCACACTGGCAGGATCATCAAGGGTCTGGAGTTCTCTGTCACCCCTCAGACACTCTGGACCGTAGTAGGGAGTCACGCACGTGTAACAGAGCTGACAGACACTGGGGCTCACACTTAACATCCTTCATAGTGGTGTTCCCTCCTATATGCTGCTTCTGCTCTGATTTTCAGACAGTTTCTAGGTCTGCTGCTCTAAACTACAAGCATTTTCTCCTTGTAGTCAGGATGGGCACTGGAGGTGCTGCAGTCAGGATGACCCCATGCCCCTGAGCATCAACGGAGTTCTGCGTCCTGTATAAACAGGTCCCCTGCAGGCCAAGTGCCTGCCAGGGCCACCCCTGTGCCTTCCCAGGGGTCCCACAGACCCAGGTTGCTTCCAGTTGTGGCTCTGGGACTCACTGGAGCAGGGAAATGGGGTCTCAAAGGTGAAACCCAAGCCAGGGTCAGGGACAAGCAGACCTGTGGTTGTGGGCACCTTTGCACAGAGCTGACCAGGGCCAGCATCGCTGCAGGAGGATTGAGAAGAGCATGTGGTGCAGAGCTTGGGACACTGCTGACCCCACCTGCAGGCCTAGGACAGGCCAGGCGCATGGCCGCTGCAGTCAGCATCTCTGAGGACGCAGGACCAAAGAGTCCCCGCTGTCCAGGGAGGACTCAGCAAGTACGCAGCTCTCCCCAGTGTGCCAGGACCTGCTCTGCCTTCTTGTCATATGTTCAAAGCATGGATTGATCTCTGATCTTCAAACTTCCACCCTGATTTCCCCGGTTAAATGTGTACAGGGAGCTGGCTACCTAACCATCCTTCCTGATGACAAGTTGGCAGCTACAGCTGCTGTTTCCACTCAGAAAGACCAACTCAATACACGCGGAAAAGGTCAGCGCTCGCTGGGGTGCCTGCTGCCTATGCAGAAGTGGTGAGCAAAAAACCTAGAAAGCTCTGTGCTGGGCTGGACTCAGGCCCCTCCTGGGCAGTTTCTACATACTGGTACTCAGTGAACCAGCCTGAGGAACCCACTACCTCACCTGCGCTCCAGACCATGTCTTTTGCTGTAGGGGCCAGAGCCAGCCAAACTCCACTGGTTCCTCCATATTGACCTCCAAAATGCACCAGCCTAACGGGCATGAAGATCCTTGGCTGTGCAGGTGGCACACACCCCACAAGGTGACACTACCCAGGAAAACCAGGCCAGCCTGGGATGAGGGTGCATTATGTGCTGATGCAGGGCTGCCCAGTGCCTGCATGCTGGACCTCTGTGTTGAAAACACCAAAGAGCTCAGCACAGCCTGTACCAGCCAATGACTGGCCCCAGCTAGATTCCCAGCTCCCACAATGTGCATTCTGCATCCCCCATGAGGACAGGGATGGGTCACAGCCAGCATATTACCACGTCCTGTGGGTGTGGGTATCTGCAGCCCAACCCAGGTTTCTCAGAGCCTTCCTGTGGAACGTTCTGGAAGTATATAGCAAGGACGCACGGATGAAAGTACAAGCTGGGTATCTCCTGTGTTTGGCACTTGGGGTGCATGCAGGACAGAGCAGGGCTCAGGTGCCTACAATGGCTGAGACACCCCTGAGCCTGAGGATGCTGCTGGCCATCTGGAGAGAGAACCTGTCTGTAACTCTCTGAACCATCTCACCTGGACACAAAGCCGACTTTTGCACAGCTTTTTCACATGAGTAATTTCCAGGATCCAATTATAACAGAAACAAGGTAAGGCTGTACTGCCTTCCTCAGAATGTACAAGAGTAGGAAAGGGTCTTATAAAGCTATGGTGGAAACAATGTGGCTCACAGAATATCAGCATTCAGGGCCATTGCTGGGATTGTGTGCCACGTGGCAGTGACTGTTATTAGTCCCCTGCTGTGCTCACAGGAGCAGGCACATGTCCTCATGTATGCTATCCTCACTTACTTCTCTCTTATCCTTCCTGTGACAGCTGGGGCACTAGACTGAGTTTGAAGACTGTCGTGTGTTGAAGAATTCTTATCATTTATTATTTCATTTCTGGCCAGGTAAGGAAGCATTAGAAAATATTGGCCCTAATATGGCCCCCGTGTCTGCAGAAGGCAAGACAATCTACCCAGGTGGAGACTGGCCCAGCAGGGGCTGCTGACTCTGCTGCGGGACAGATGCAGGTTTCAGACCCAGTGGGCTGAGCATGAACCACAGGTACCAGCACAGAAGCAAAAAAGGCCCTGCCTGTGGCACGGTATCAAGTCCCCAGGGACAGTGCCAAGAGGCGGCACACGCCTGGCCTTGTGCCTGAGCAGCAGGACTTGCCTGGCCCCATAGGAGGACAAGAGCATGTAGCCCATGCTGGGAACCTCCAGCCTGCATCAACTCTTCAACAGAAAGTAAATGCAGGAAGGCAGCAACTAAAGTTCACTTGCAGCCCTGAGCAGTGGGAGCAGGCTGCGCAAAGTTAAAATGAGAAACCCGTAAGGGGAATGAAGTGCAGCCAGGCAGGGGGACAAGGAGCGCACAGCCCCACACAGGGACAGGTCCCACCCCGTCTGGAGGAGCTGGTGGCTGTTCTTTAGTCACAGTAGCTGCCCAGAGGGACCTGACTGAATCCCTGCGGAGGACTGTGGGGTGAGGGCCATGGCTGCTCATGTCCTCAGTGGGGCATTGACACCTGCACCCCACAATTCCCCCTAAGCTCACAACCCAGGGACTCTGACTGTCCCTGGTTGGTAGCAGTCACCATGCCTCGGTCACACCTGGGGGAACTCCATAACCACAGTGGGTGCCCCACTACCCCCAACCCTCTCCCCTTCCTGGAGAGGCTTATTTACCCTCACTGTCCACTGGCCTGCTCTCCACATGAGTTTTGAATATCCCTCCTGTTGTTCCCCTGCACTGATCTCGCACAGCCAGCTCCACCCAGCCAGACTTCCACGCCTTAATCTTCCTTATCTTTGAGGACAGGAAGCCTGCGGGCCAGAGGCTCCTCCTCAGGGGGCAGCCAAATCTGGATGGATCTGAGAGTCAGCCCAGGGACCCTGACAGCCTCTCCTTCATGATAATCCACCTGCATGCCGACCAATGTGCCCCAGCACTGTGACAGTTGACAATCACCATGACAACAGCCCAAAAAAACCACAAAAGGAGCAGAAAGAGATGGCACCCAGATTCCAGAGAAGACATGATTATTCCTCCTCTTTCCTAGCCTGCCCCTCCCCCTGCTTCTTGTACCTAATCTGTAAGCTTGGCCCCTGATGGGTTGGAAAATTGATGTGCAAGTTTATCCTCCACTTCTGGGGCTGGGGATATAGCTCAGTGGAATAAGCGCCTGCCTAGCAAGCGCAGGGTCCTGAGTTCAATCCCCAGTACCGCCAAAGAAAAACAATAAACAAAAAACAAAAAAAACCAAAAAAACCTTTCTATTATAGATAAACCCAGGAGTACAGTTATTATCACAGGGAAGATGACTGATTGAGTGGTAGGGCAACGGAGATGAGGGAGGAGAAAAAATGAACTGATCAAAAGGGCCATCATCTGTGTAACCTGAGTAACAAAGATGAAGGTAACATTATGTAGGACAGCATCCAGAGCTAATTGCCTTCTATGTTCTCTATAATTCTGTATTTCCTCAGTCGTTTTTGTATTAGCAGAAATGAAGATAACTTTATATTATACAGCATCCAGTGCAAATTCCCTACTATCTTATGTATAATTTGGTATTTCCTTTAATGTTTTTGTGTTAACTAATGTGAAGATAACTATGTAATACAACATCCAGTTCTAATTCCCTACTATATTCTGTATAACTTTGTATTTTCTGTATTGTTTATGGCTTTTCTGGTT